>APFE030312388.1:0-12126 GCA_000404065.3 Pinus taeda
ACTAAGAAATGCATGCATAAGCAAATAAAGATGAATGGTTTGAGCGAGTAAAATAGGCCAAAATGAGCCCAAATTGTACCAAAATTGGGGCTCATCAGTATGGTAGAAAATAAAAATTAATCTGACATGACATCCACCAGGGCTACAACTGAAGTCTTTTCCAACATACCACAACCCGTTATCAATCAAGTTATGCATTGAGGCTTGTTTCGTTACACTTCTACAAGCCTTTTGTTTTGAGTCAACTATGTTCAACAGAGAGGACTTGAGGATTCAACCTCATGACCAGTCAAATATAATACCAATACATTAATCAATTGATGCTACCAGGTTGGAAAAACCAATGTCTCCAACTCATATATATTTCCAATGCCATTTTGACTCTATTAACATGTTAATGGATTCATTAATCCAACGTCGGCTACCCATCCAACATGACTTGGTGAATGATAAACATGATTGGTGAATGATATGATGTGTCATGCCACTAATTTTAGGCTATAATCATTACCATATATGTATCTATAAAGTTTCCCTGTGACTTTACCCTTAACCATCCAAATTTCAATCATTCTCCACCAAATGTAGCCAAGTATTTTCCACCATAGCAGATATGGTTGTGGTTACAAAACTGGCTTCTAATATTTTTCCCTCAAACTCTACCAAATATGTAACCAACTAC
Source organism: Pinus taeda (assembly GCA_000404065.3). Classification (NCBI taxonomy): domain Eukaryota; kingdom Viridiplantae; phylum Streptophyta; class Pinopsida; order Pinales; family Pinaceae; genus Pinus; species Pinus taeda. Next base: position 683 of record APFE030312388.1, read on the forward strand.
CTCCATTATTTTTTTGTGATCTTCCATCGATATGCAACCAAAAATTTTCCAAAAGGATAAATGGCTTAACACTGTTTCCATTTCAATGTTGCAGCCTTGGCCATGCCCATCGAAACCAAAACACAAAAGAAACAAAGAACCATCCTTTTCTTGGACAAACTTGAACTTGAAACCAAACCAAGGAAACAAACTAAAACCTATCAACCAACCACAAAGTTCATTGATATGTTTTTCACATTCACAAGTGTGTTAGCTGCGAGCACCTAGATGCATATATATACCAATCTTGTGGTCCCGGGGCTTAATTAACTTAACCCTGGGTAGATGTTCATTACTTAGAATCTTGGAATTTATCCATATAACCATCACCATATGATCTTCCCAGACCATACCCTATAACTAGGTCCTTAGGTGTCCTTGGTCATCTGCATGATGATGTCATCATGCCCCTTGGTAGCCTGTGAGGGATACCACATGTCACCCATATTTGAGCTTCATCAATCAAAAGTTTCCAAATTTACCTGCCACATGGTAATGCCTGGTGGAACCACATCACCCTACTGACATCATCTGCTGGCCATGCGTGGAGACCACATCACTAAACATATGTTTTCATGTGTCATCCTATCTACATAATCATTTATGTCCAATAGAAGGCTACAATGTGTCCCTATGGGATAGGGTAGCAACCCATGTTAAACATCGTGTAATTTTCTATGTCATATGCCAAACAATTTATGATTCAACTATTGTATTCATCCAATCGATGAAAATGTGCTAAAACATTTATGATGTTAAAGTTCTTCCATGTTAGACTATCATTCATCATACATCTTTCCAAAGATGTGCACTATTTAACCAATTAATATTTGGGGTTTTTTTCCCTTTAGCTTTGGGCCCTCACTAACACTGATTTTCAAATGGCCATAACTTCTCATATGGGAGGAATTTCCCAGAGATGGATGTATTTATGGAAAGGTCTTGATGAGGCCTACATAACTGTGCTATTTATTGGATAATTAGGGCATCATAACCTTGTAAAAAACTCAATAAACTTCAAACTCCCTTTAAAATCATTTGATGATGGTATATAAGATATCCAACTGTCATACTGCTTCCATTGCCTCATGAGTGATCCTAGTGCGATCTCGTACATTCTCTTTGACATCAATGACACTCACAATGCCAACACTATATTCAACATAACATGCAAATATGATAGCCGTAGGTTTATGCAATGCTAGCTTTAGTTGCAGCTAGTGGGATTTTTAAATAGCTAAGGTATACCAAAGATAATTCCCTATCTATATATATATAATATAATATATATATATATATATATATAATATATATATATATAGTATATATATATATATTTGTTTTTAATGTTCTACTATTTGAATGGGTACCAACAAAGGTTACAAGGGTGTCGATATAAGTGACACCACTTATATTTTCTACACGTATTCCTTCCAAACCACACATTTAATTATTGAATGAAACATCTCTATGTTATTTAAAGACATAACAAAAATTTTCTATACTAAAAATAAATCATACTAAAATACATATGTGTACTATCTTAGGAAAGAGATATGATACCACTAGTATTGTTCCTTAGCACTTAGGCTTTAATCAGAAACAAGTTATTTAGGTAATAAAAGTGTTGAAAAGCATATACAAGGGACATATAATATGAAATATACGAAGTACACCCTTGTATTAATGACTAATAAAGAAATAAAACATTGTGTTGGAAACCTTCGAGCACTAGTAAGAGGACGGGGGGTGAATCAATAATGTGACTTCTTTAACAATTTTACCAATTATTACTTCTTATTGAATCATGCATATAACTAGCAACATATTATATCATCACATGAATATATCAATGTAAGTAGCTAAATCAAACAACCATGAGAGAAAAAACCATCCTACACAACCATAAAAACCATCACACAAAAGACACAAGATATCTGGTGGAAAACCCTTCACCAAGAAAAAACCACCCTTGTTGCTATTGCACTGCTCTAAATCTTCTATTGAGAAAAATGTGTCTAGTACATAGATTTTATGACTCCCATCAGAATGTAAACTCTACCTCATATATAATCAATTAAATCCCATCACCATGTTGACTTGATTCTATTGATCAGCTTGGAATAATATGTTCTCACACTTATCTATGGACTACCATCAATTGAAAGCCACCATGATCAATCAATCACTGCCCAACACTGATTGGAATATCCAACTACCATTGGATTGATAGATTGTTCCTTTCAATGAAACTTTACAATCACTGCTACACATCCATGACATCACTGCTCCATTACTCTATGTGGACCTCCTTTCATCTATTTTCAAACTAGATCCCAAGAATTTTTTCTTAACTTGATTTAGCTCTGTAATATGACCTCTAGCAGTAAGATATCATGATATCAATCATAATACCACAATTATGTGCTCTCAACTCTGGAAAAATAGTGGCCACATCAAATCTGAAATACTATCATAATATCAAACCCTCACATCATACTGTAATGTTGTATAATACAATAAACAACAAAAAGCATTATGGCTATGTTCCAAATGCATCAACAACTTCTACAAAAAAAAGTGTGAGTTCGCCAACAATAACTATCCAACAACATAAAATACTATCCAAAACAATCTCCACTACAACAACTTCAAATCTGATCTATTTTGTAGCATGCTTTAGATATCCTCACTATGTAGCCATTAATACTCATACACTGAAGCATATATTCTCTCCAATACGTCTAAAGCATGCTCACTTTATGCAACCTTTTCTTACACACATACACACTAAACATCCATAATCAACCATCTCCCAAGTGATTAATATAAAACATGGAGGGCGAAATTGAGCTTGGCACTAGGATCAAGGATGCACAAATTGGACAAAAAAAATCCTCTAAGACCACTACTTGTGCAGTAAATGATCTCACATCATTGGAGAACCTTTTCAAACCATTCCCAACCCTTACAACTAATTCTAAAAGCGTCTAGGAATTTACTTGCCAATTTTCTTCCCATTTGCGCGAGGAATGTAGAGAAAATATTAGGAAAATATTTAGTCGCATGCATGACATAGGTTGAACTTGATTGGAACATTCATTCACTCCCATATGCCCGTCTTCCATTAAATGGATCTTTTAAGTCACTCTCATAGGCTTGGCCCCATGCGACTAAGGCAACAGATGAAGAAAAACTTCAAGCCTTCAGCTTAGAACCTCTGCCACCTCTTGGATCACCTTCTCCATCATTTTTACAAGCCTCCAAACCTATGGAATAGCCTCTAACACATATGCAAGTGGATAAAAAATGTATCCCAAGTGTCGCTGCCAAATTGAACAAGAAGGCCAACAAACAATGTTGGAAAGAGTCCAACAATTCCTCCATTCTCCAACAAACATATCCACAAGATACAACACCTTTGACATACTTGTAGCACCTATACATCATCATCATCATAATCATCATCATCATCATCATGAGGCCAACATAATGCAACAACTCATCTCCATGAGCGTAAACATGAAGACTTAGACGAAGACCTAGTTGTCAACTCAACTAGTGTGCCAATCATCATCTCCATCACATGTAGATCTGCATCATATACTTATAGCACCATCATCAACCAAACCAATGAAATCATTTGACCATTATGAGTGTGACATCATATTGTTGACGTCAATGCCAGCATAACCATCTCAATGCCAACTCAATTAGTTACAACCATGTTAGAATGAAGTCATCCAAACATCAACTACTCAGCAAGGGTTGACATCAATGGCAACATTAGTTGGTTGACATCATGAATCAATGGAAAAATCAGCTATCTAGATCCATGCACACCATAATTCGAACAATCTCCCCCTTTGGAGATGATGGAAACCATGCACAAACTCTAGACCATCATCCACTATCACTCCCCCTTTAACATTAATGGTAAAGGATCAACTCCATATGATAAGGCAACAAAAGAAAAATCATAAACACTGGAGCAATACATATTTACATGGTTGTAATATAATGCATATCAATGATCATCCATGCCTCCATACAAGAAACAAGCAACACACACACACACACACAGACACACACACACATATATCAACATCCAAAGAAGAATACCAACCAGCAACTTCTAGCAGAAAGAAGCAATATGCCGACATAAGGAAACCATATAATCATCATATGCAACACCATACAACAACATGCACATAATATGCACATCAAGTCATCAACCAACATCTCCATAGAAACCATAGAAACAACCTCCAAACATATATGAACATGGCATGAGGCCAAAAGCCCCAATTTCCATAGAATAGCATGAGGCACACCATGACACATCTAAGAAGATCATAATGCCAAGAATGTATGGCTAAAATGAATGAGAGCAAGTAAATTCTCCTCCTAAGCATATGCCATTTCCAAGTTGTAGTTTTTTCTTACATTGTGAACAATGATTCCTTTAACAAATAGAAGTGTCCTATGGACCAAGACTCCACATGACCATGACCATATGACACATACAATGATAAATACATGGTTGTAAAAGTGGCATAAGGCCTCATACATTCTATTGTATAACGATAACATGACCTCATGACTCATGACTATAATACCCAAAATATAGTACAATACAAGTACATGGTTTCATCATCATTATATATAGATTTTCAATGAAATACATAGCTTCTCTGATCGTTATTGCATAACTCATCATGACTATTACATCAACCTTAGTCCATAGATGTGGCTGAAAAATAGACTCATGATACTCCTCGATAACAAGCATATCACCATGATGACACATCATACTAAAGACTAGATTCTCAACCAATAAATAATGATGATACAATAACAAATGCATGTTTGTAGTAATCATCATACAACAACTTATACATGGTTGGTCCATGTCACATGAGTACATTCTATGTCACATGATTACATGTGTACATTCTATGCATGACTACACATCTTTTCAACCAAATGTTAGTGGAAACCAAACACATATGTGTGGTTGAAAAATATACTCCTTTTCACTCATTAAAACACACATCAATCTATTGCAAATAAGTGAGTGAAAACAATGAAGAATATCCCAAATAATCTAGGTGAGCATCATACCATGCATAGCTCCCCCTGATCTCAATATACCTCCAAGAGATAGGTTGATCTTTTGGACCTAAATGTGCATGAGGCTCAAAATAACTCATCAAGTGTTTCTGCAATAAATTTGTACTCATCAAACAACCAAATGCTCCCCCCAACGTTGTGCACCTCTCATGAATTCTGCAGTCTTCTATAAATATGTAGAAAATAATCATGGATTGTAGGAGGGGATTCCCTTCACTACTTGAAGAGTTGTTGCTCCTTATTTCTCCACACAGTCTTTCATTGCTTATTTTCTGCCTTCATCTGCTTCTTTTCTTCCTTCACTGGTTCTACGCTAAGTCCTATTTTCTTTTGCTGATTTTGTTGATTTTGGGTTGAGTAGCATGGAAAAGAATAAATTCTTACCACATGGACAAAATTATGTAATGTATAGCACTCCACATGGCTAAGAGGATCAAATATTCTTCTACTCATGCCATGTCTAAACCTTGTATGAAATGTGTTTCTCGTCCATTGGTTAGATCTATAATCTATTGCGTTATGGCCAAATAGGTGACATGAGTATGAGTAACCATAAAAATCATAAGTATACATGTTGGACAATATCTTTGGCTTTTGATACTATTGATTAGATCTATACATTTTGCTCCAGCAATTAGATGCAACATGTCCAAACTTATGAAAACTATAGCATTGTATCTCATGCATCAAAGGTATAAAAGGACTTTGGTTCATTTAAAATCTGATGGAGCTACCATGATCATATCTAGGAGAAAAGGGTCTTATGAATGTAGGTGCTCCTTGAGATTTTCTTGTCTACTGTAGGTTCTGCTTAATTTTCTGTTGTTGGTTCTTTTGATTGCTACTCGATTATCGGATATGTTTCTTCTTTCCTTGGTTTTCATTTTTGTTTCTGGTATTGTTTACTATAGGTTTCTTGGGTTCTTCTTTGTTATTTTTGCCTACATGCAAACTAGACTCACTCTTTTGAAATCTAAGACCAAATTTATATAATGGTGATCTTTGGATCTCAAGAAAATTATCCAAAGTTATGGTACTCTTCTCTATTTTCCTCTTCTTTCTCAACGAAACCACTTCAAATTCTAATTTCTCAACCTCTTCTACCTTCACTTAGTATTTCTTCCACATACCTTCCTCAACCTTTTCTAATTCTTCCAACTTAATCTTTAAGCTGACAATGTCTTCCTTGAGTTTTTCCTCCTTATTATCACATATCTGCAACAATTTTTCTTGGTCCTTACATGCAATTGTTAGTCTATAAATATCAAATCTAAGACCCTTAATAACATTCTCATCTTCATTATGTACTATATCATGATCTAAATATTAATTATCAAAATTATAACTCAAAATAAAATCACTAATGTTTATACCTTTGGATTCATAATTTTCTGAGCTCTTCTCACCAATTGTTGAATCATGTGCACTAGAAGAATGATACATTTGTGGTTGAGCTTCCTAGTTTTTAAGGCCCTTGTTCTTTTTCTTATTCTTGTTCTTATTCTTGTTGTTCTTCTTCTCATTTTCCTTGTTGTTGTTGGTACCATCACCAAATATGGATTCTAGCTCGTCCCGCATTTCTTTCGCACCTTTCAAACCCACTAGTCTCTTCATATCATCATCATGAACATTCTTGTAGATTATGCATCTTGATGAAAAGCTTCATTTGCAATTATATGCCTACCACAACATTCACATACTACTCTCCAAATGTTAGATCCATAAGATAATATTAGATTTTACATTTTGTGTCATTACCTTGTTATTTGAAGTGCGTAGGACACCCATTTGATTATATATATATATATATATATATATATATATATATTATATATATATATATATATTATATATATATATATATATATATTTAATATTCTAATCTATATATATCTATATATATATCTATATATTCTATATATATATATAGATATATATTATTATATATATTATCATATATTATATATATATATATATATTATATATATATTATATTATATATATTTCATTTTCCTCCAACAAACCTAGCTCTTTTCTCTCCAACAATCAAGCTACAACCAAGAGCCCTGCTCTAATAAAAAAATTTGGAAATCTTTGAGCACTATTGAGAAGCAGGGGGTGAATTGGTAGTGTGACTTCTTGAACAATTTTACCAATTATTACTTCACTTACTGAATCATGCACATAACTAGCAACATATTATATCACCACATGAATATGTCAATGTAAGCAGCTAAATCAAACAACCATTAGAGCAACAAAACCATTAAAAACAACCGTAAAAGCCATCACACAAGAGACACAAGATATCTAGTGGAAAAGCCTTCACTAGGAAAAAAGCCACCCTTGCTGCTATTGAACTTCTCTGAATATTCTATTAAGCAAAATATGTCTTTTACATAGATTTTTTTACTCCCATTGGCATGGAAAATTGACCTCATATACAATCAACTGACTCCCATCATTCTAGAGACTTGATTCTACTGATCAACTCAAAAGACAATATTCTCACATGGATCTACAAACTACCATCAACTAAAATCCACCACGCTCAATTGATCCTTGACCAACTCTGATTGGATTGTCCAACTACCATTGGATTAAGAAATTCTTCATTTCAATGAAGCTTCACAATCACTGCTCCACATCCATGAAGTCATTGTTCCTCTACTCTATGTGGACCTCCTTTCATCTATTTTCAAACTAGACCCCAAGAATTTGTACTCAACTCCATTCATCTCTACAATATGACCTTTAGCAGCAAGACATCCTCATATCAATCTTAATACCACAAATATGTTCTCTCAATTCTAGCAAAATAGCAGCCACATCAAATCTAAAATACAATCATAATATCAAACCCTCACATTAAAAAAAAAAAAAAAAAATGTTGCATAATACAATCAACAACAAAAGACACTATGGCTATGTTCCAAATGCATCAACAACTCTTGCAAAAACATGTTAGAGTCACCAACAACAACTATCTAACACCATACAAAAATATCCCAAAACATCTCCACTATAGCAGTTTCAAATATAATCTATTCTGCAGCATGCTTCAGATCTCCTCGCTATGTAGCCATTATTTCTCATACACTAAAGCATCTATGCTCTCCAATAGGTCTGAAGCATACTCACTCTATGCAAGCTTCTCTTACACACATACACACTCAACATCCATAATCAACCAACTCCCAAGTGATGAATATAAAACATGTAAGGAGAAATTGAGCTAGGGACTAGGATCAAGGGTGCACAAATTGAACCAAATCAATACACCAAGACTACTACTTGTGCACTAAAAGAGTTCACATTATTGGAGTACCCTTTTAGACCATTCCCAACCTTTACAACTAAGTTTGGAAGCCTCTGTGAATTTGCTTGTCAATTTTCTTCTGATTTGTGTGAGGAATTTAGAGAAAATCTCATGAAAATCCTCAGTCACATGCATAACACTGGTTGAACTCAACCAGAACATTCAGTCACTCCCATAGGCATGTTTTCCATCATATGGAGCCTTTGAGTTGCTCTCACAGGCTTGGCTCCATGAAAAGGATGAAGAAAAACATAAAGCCTTCAACTCGGAACCACTGCCATCTATTGGATCACCTTCTCCAACATCTATATAAGTCTCCAAACTCTAATTTATCTTTTAACACATTTGTAAGTAGATCAAACATGTCTCCCAAGTGTCACTATCAAATTAACCAAGAAGGCCAAGAAACAAGCTTGGAATGAGTGCCAACAAGTACTCCATTCAATAACAAACATATCCACAAGCTGCAACACCTCTGACAGAACTGTAGCACCTCTACATCATCAACATCATCATCATCATCATCATCATGAGGCCAATATAATGCAACAAGTCATCTCCATGAGCATAAGAATGAAGACCTAGTTTCCAACTCAATTAGTGTATCAATCATCATCTCCATCCCTTGTAGATCTACATCATCTACTTGTAGCAACATCATCAACCAAACCAATGCCATCATCTAACCATCATGAATGTGACATCATATCGTTGACATCAATGCCCAAATAACCATCTCAATGCCAACTCAACTAGCTACAACAATGCTACAATGAAGGCATCCAAACATCAGCCAGTCTACAAGGGTTGACATTAATGGCAACATGAGCTAGTTGCCAATATGAACTAATGCCAACAAAAGCTAGTTATATCCATGCACACTATAATGCCAACAAAATATTCACTTACCTCGTAATGTGTGGTGACCTGTCATTTGGGATAACACCAATTACAACAATACTCAACAAAAAGCATTACATAGCCTCTTGGATTTATAAATAGATTCTCAGTAGAAAAACCCTAACTGCTTGTGATCCCATAATTAATGAGTTTCAACTATATAGTGGGATGCATTTGATAAAGAGGACCCTTTTACATTAAATAATTATTTGCTAAATATTTAATGGGCCTTACTCAAATAAGATGGTGACATATATTAATTGACTAACTCCTAAGTACCCAAAAGTAGGGAGTTTACAGTAGGGATTGAGTATTTCTTTTTAATACTTGTGATAGGAAATGCTATTTTCCATGCAAAAAATGGCCAATATATATAAAACATTGCTTAAAACATGGGAACTTTTAAGGGAGTCAAATATCACCCCTTCATCAAATAAAGAAAACACATTTTTTTCTTTTTATAATATATAGAAATGGAGAATATTTCAATACTAATTATAGTTATTTTTTGTAATTACAGAGGAGAATCGCCTATGCTTGGAATTCATAATGTTGCAATTTGTAGTAGAGATGGCATGTGATAGAATTGGAGTTGCCCCAATGAAGAAAATGACAATGTTATTATTGAAAATGAGAGGATACATAGACTGAATTGTGACATATTTATTTCCATGGATGATAATTCCACCTTAAATGTGATCTATAAAGATATTAATGATGTACCTGTTACTTATAAGGCACATAAGCCCCTATATAGAGGCTAAAAGGTGTTTCTCCTCTCTACTATCTTATTATTTTTCAACTTAAAGGTTATGAGTGGTATTTCAAACACATGTATGAAATGAATCATAAGGGATGTAAGATAATTATCTCTATGATCATAAGTTTTTGTTTATATTGTGTAAATGTAATATATAATATGTTTTTGTTTATATTTTGTAAATGCAATATATAATATGTATATCCACTATTTAAAATTACGAATGGTATTTAAAACACATGTGTGAAATATATCCTAAGGTATGTACGATATTTTTTATATGAATACACTATTTTTATTTTTATTTTTAGTGATTATGATTTATATGATTTGATATCCTAAGTTAATATATTATTATTATTATTATTAATGTGTAAATCGTTAACTAATATTTTTTCTACTATTGTCAAATATCTTATCTTATACCCACCAACAATTGTGTGCCCTCATTAAAGATATAGGAATGGAGTATCCCACACTCCGTGTATTTCCTAATGATTATAGTATATATTATGTAAAATATGCAACAACATTTGAATTCCGTAAATGTTGAATTAATAGAAATTGAAATGATTGGTAACAAATAAGGTCACGTGTAAGGTTATTCATCATGTTCCCATAATTGCATATTTTTTTTATTACTCAGATGCAAAAAAAACATATTTTATGAACTATCATGCATAGAAGTGAAGTGGAGATGGTGTTATCCACATGCCTAGAAATGACTCTTCTTTAGGGATCTTAGGGAATTATGATCCACTTTTAAATAAAAACTTCATGATGTTAGAATTTTAGTGGTATTTGATGGAATTAATTTATTTGGCGAGTTGGTATCTATTTACTTAGTTCTACCATTTTTTTTATAAATAATAACCTTTCACCTTGGATGTCAATAAAGAGGGAGTAGATAATTTAGGTATTAATTTTTCCATCAATTTATAATTAGGAATGTTTGTATCATTACCATTCTCTTTTACTCGTGGCTACATATTTCATATGTTGAAGAACTAATTACTAATATTTTCAAATAATTAGATATGTAACAAGTTAGAAGTATGGATGTATTTATTGATAAAATTTTAGATTTATGGATCATGTTTACTAGGTATAACATCTCCAAACAAATAAAACAAAAATTGATTTCAATTTCATAAAATTCTTACATCAACAACTCATGATGTGCCAAGACTAACACATCTTTGTGGTATGTAAATTGATTCAAATGTAACTCAATATTCTCTCTATTGATTTATATATATTTTTGAATGATTCAATATTATATTAATATTATTT
>APFE030312388.1:24198-34849 GCA_000404065.3 Pinus taeda
AAAAATAAACTGTTTTAAATGAAACAGCAGTTTCGTAGCGCGCTACGAAACTGCTGTAGATGATGTTTAAAAAAAAAAACGCAGACAGATAGTTGATTTCATGAGCGGGAGTTTTTGAAAGGGCACACCTATCCATCACCACAGCCTACAGCATATCTAAAACGTGGCCACGTTCCATTCTTTGGGATATTAAAGAGCTAAAGACACGCTGCTACATATTCGAATAGGTGGAGGAAGACTGGAACCGAAAAACAGGGTATTTCTCCTAGCATCACTGAACAATTAAAGCATTCAGCATCCTAGGCCAGCATGGAATATTGAATACTCATCTCAGTCATCTCAGCCCAACTGAAAAGAGACCAGGTGTCAAGAATAAAAAAGGAATCATGCTACGAGGAAGATAGAGTTAGATTTATAGTTAAATTAGGACTCTTTAAATTCCAGATTAAGCACTTTGTTGTATTTAATGATTAGTTACATAGCTGATAGGTGTCATTAGAGATAAGGATCGAGTTATTAAATTCCCCTCATGCTGGAGGAGGAAACTCGAATTAGTTAGAAATAAGAATTATATAAATAGCTAAAACAGGGATGTAACAAGGGTTGGATATTTTTATAAAAACAGAGGACTGTTTTGGCTTATGTATAAACAGAAGTTCAGTAATACAAAAGACTGCTTTCCTTCTCAGGATTCACAATGGATCTTCTTGTTCAAATGTGTGATGGTATATTTCTTTAATGTTCTTTTACAGTTTTACAAATGCATAATCACTCACAACTCATTGATCATGCTCTGACTTCCTGTATGCCTTTGCAAACTGTGGTTTCATATGAGTTATGTTTGAACATTTAGATGTTAAGTGCCCTGATTTCCATGAAAAGATAGTACTGTTGTTTACTGAGGTATGAGTGACTCCATAAGCCCAATGGGAATCAATTTAATATTTTTTCCAGCCAACATACTTGTTCATTGTGTCTTATAAGAGTTAGCCATCTTGTCATAGGTCAACATTAATAACCTTTGAGAGAGCCCTCTCAGGCTAAAGAGGCTAAGCTTTAGCCAAAGTCTGGTTTGAAATAGTTACTTGAAGTTAGCCTGGTCTGCAGCCTTCCAGTGCTTGATTTTGAGATAACAGGTTCCATTATGCATTCTCTATTAAACTTCACAATAAGACCTATTGTCACAACCATTACACTCCCACCAAATGCAGTGTACTATGGAAAAGAACCAAACTACTTGATTACTTGATGTTGGAATTAGTTGTGCATACATTCCTCTACACTACATATATTCCAAGTCAAATTTGGAGAGAAGGAGCACACCTCGAGAGGCCACACTTGAAGTGCATAAGGATTGGACATGTGATCCATAAATTGTCTTGGATATGCTTCTAGATAGTTTTTCACAACATATCTCATAAAAGTATGCTTAAAAATACAAAATCTATACTTTGAGGGTTTATTTCCCTTTAGGTTTTTGGATCTGTAAATTATTGTTTATTGCATATGCATGAAAATTATAGTTATGTAGAAAAAAGAGAAAATCAAAATAAAAACTCACAAATCACCATTGGCATAAGATGTATACTAGGAAACCCATTAGGGGGAAAACCCAATTGGAAGGTGAGACTTTTCTACTCTCTTTATTTGAATAGAAAATAGTGCAAGTATAAATAAGTAATTCATATGGCACGTTGGCTACTATAGTGCACAAATCATCTCTATGTACTTGTTGGCTTTGTGGGGCCTGACCCAGGTTCAACATTAGTTAGCCAAACAAATCCCTACACTAATGTCCCTTTCGACATCAGCTCACACGTTGTGAACCGAAGTCTCTCCCGAAGTAGTATGGGGTGATGCTGGAACCAAGTTTCCACACTCTTAGATGGTCGTGATATCGGTTTATACCCTCTATTCCTACTTTTGCGGAGGTCATTAAGCTTTAGGGCTCTGTCAGTCTACCATTTATTTCACCCTTCAGTATCTTTGTGAAGGTGTATGATTGACCTTTGCGCAGCCTTCACCTGCGATCTAGGTACTTCCACGCTGCTATGACAATGTATTGTATAAGTTCCCAAGTTGTTTAAGTGTTCTAATTATCTTGCTAATCAACCACAGCTAGCGTTGCGTCAACTAATATCCTTACTTGTGTTTAATTAACCAATACAGTGACATACATCGCGCATCACATAAACATTGTATATTAAACCCAAAATGCAGTATAGTTAGATGCATTAACAAGAAATAAATACACGGAATTTGTAGAATACTTCGCTTTATTGATATCTTCAAAATAATACAGACTCTATCTGCCCTATGCACACAGCTGCAGGGGTCTACGCACTTAGCTGCAGACTTCCACCCTAGGCCTCTGCGCACTCAGTTGTAGAGTTTCTACCTACGCTAAGACCCGAGAACACTTAGACTCTAATGCTTAACTCCTTACTTCATTCTTCGCTATTCACTAAAGACTACTTATAGCTTACTTACTTAGCTCTTTTTTATACAATCACATGGACTGTGGACCATGGGTGGATCTTTGAGGCCAACTTTACACTTTACAAAATAAAGGTAGACAACCCTTTATGACTCTTGACACCTTCGCACTCCGTAAGCACAAAATGTAGAGACTTTACAACTTTATTACAAAATTGTCCCAAAACATGGGCTTTTAACCCCAAAATTGTCTTTGGGGGAACCCATTCTCAACATGCCCCCAACACAAATATGGTGACTCGCCCTTGAGTCACTTTGTGGGTGCGGAGATCTTGGCGCGAAGACCTCCTAGCTTGACCTATATGATAGCAACCTCGATGGTGCACTGTGCAACCGCCTGCTTCGCTTCTTCAACCAACTACTCTGTCATTGGTCGTAAATTGTTAGCCTGAAGCTTCTGCTAAGTCACTTGTAGATTAGTAAGCTTTCCTTCAATAGAGGTTGTGACCGAATAAGCCTCATCTAACTAGAGCTTCAAGCGTGCCTTCAACACTGCTTCCTTGTGCTGCATTACATCTACCTATTCTTTCAATTGTTTGGCCTCTTACAACTTCACTAGTCTCTGCGTGAGAGCGATGGTTTGTGATGTACCTTTTACTTCGTCATAGCATTGTTGCAGTTCTCGTGCTTCTATCTCCAGCCATTGTACATTAGGATCCTCTTGCAGGCTCATCAAGACCTCGAACAACTATTCAAAAAGTTGTCTACAATCTGCTACTACATTGTTTACCACCGCTATCACCTCTGTGACAGTGGTTGCAACTGCTCCTTTACTTCTCGCGGAGTTGAAGGCTAGGCATTCAAATGTAAATCTGCAATATCTAGGTTAAGCTCCAGCTGAACCTTAGCCAAGTCTACCGAGAATCACACACCCCTGCAGCAAGCTTGTGAGCACACACCTCGACTAGTTCTTCCTCCGGAATGGCCAACTCTAGGACCATTCAGCATGCCTCCTCCATGACCTGAACTATGCTCTTGTTTCGGTTGGTTACCTCGGTCATAGTGGCGATGGTAGAGTCTCATTGTAGGGCCATCTGTTCATTATTAATCTTCTGCTCACTGATCAAAAGTGTAGTGTTCGCAGGCCCTCAGCTCCGTGATCACTCGATCCTGCAATAAATGGAGCTCCTCGCTAGGGAGCATTACCAAGTTCAACCCCAATCCCTTGAGGGTAGTGACAGTGGGCTTGTCAGCTTCCTTTTCTATAGTCAGTGCTCCATCTAACAATACTATCGTGCAAGAGACCTTTGCACGTAGCATCTCGACAGCTTCTAAAGTACCGATAGCGAGGCTAGTGGGCATCGTGCTAGCCTGTGATGCACGGGTCTGCAGCTCCTGCAGACTAGTCTGGATGGCCCCCAATAGTAGATGTTGCTACTGCTCGAACTGCTTTAGTGCCTCTGCGGTGACATCCCATGTCGTGTCTCCAATGTCATGCAAATCACATTCTATGAGGGTGATTGGGTCCAGCGACACCTTACTGACCTTGGATTTCTTCCTCGACCCCACTTTTTCTTATTCCCTTGGATGATTGATGCAGTCTAACATCGTTTGCGGGTCGGATCCATGATGCTTTGTTTGCTCATCTGCTTCTTCCTCTGTTTCAGGCGAAGGCGACCTCGCACCTTTGTCAGAGCCACACTCTGTTTTTCCTATTTTCTTTTCTGCCTGCTAGGCAACATCACACTCTGCCTAGGCCTTGTCAGAAGCCTCCTTCTTCCTCTTCTCAGCCAGTTGCGCCATATTGAGCTTGGCCTCCTCCTTTTTTCACTACACAGCGAACTTGCTCAACCCCACTGCCAAGTTTGAGGTAGTGCGCCACTTTGTCGGCCAGTGATCAAGAACTACATCAATTATGTTGTTCATTCCTAAGTAAGGCAAGTCATACCATGTTTTCTTAGGCTCCTTCCATTCCCTGACCATACACGATGAAAGTCTACCTTGAAAACCACATACTCATGTAGTTTGGTAAACATAGTCAGCGACAATCGTGGTTTGCAGTTGATAACCATGTGGATGTTCATTTCCATCAAGATCCAGAACATCTTGCTATCCTTGATGCACTAAGCATCCTTGGTCGCCCACAACAAAGTGTACTTCACTTCTTCTGGCAGGTCTGGCGCGACCAAGGGGAATTGACTATCTTGCGATAGCTCCTAGGCTACTAGTATAATAGACAGCAAGAGCCACACATAGTGGAAGGTCTTGTTGAGCTCCTGTGCCTCACGGCGGTTCACAAGGAACTCACCGCAGAGATAACATGCCCAACTAAACTAGACTCCTTCGGCACATTTATTTATAAGCTCTTGTAACCCCTTCACAGCCTTTCTATCGCACAACAACTTCATGTAGGTCTCTAGAAAGGTCGTAAGCATAGAAGGGTCCATTTCCTGATCACGCTTATCCCTGCTTCCTAAGGTAGAGGCCTCAATGAAGCTCTTCTTTTCTTCCATAAATGTTTCGCGTGCACACTCCAAATCAAATTTAGCCCCCTTTGCCAGAGCTTTGCGAACCCATACATTGTCTTTAAGTTGTTTCCCCTTATCATCAACCATTGCAATTCCACTTCAGAGCACTATATTAACATTCAAATACTCTTCACAAGGCTCAGCCCTCATCATCTGCAGGTTCTGAGTTGGTTGCAGTGGTATCACCCCTTTGTTGTGTATCCTAGCTATCAACATAGGACAGTCTTCTATCTCATGATCAAATTGAGTACAATATTTGCACAATGGATGTGTCAGGTTAGTACATTCATGGGAATAGTGTCCTGGTCCTCCATAGTTATAACAGATCAGCTGTCCCCAACCTTTGCCAGGTCCTCCTCCACCTTGACCTCGTCTGCGCCCCTGAAAAACTATTCATGCCATCCCAATGCTCTGGTTAGGGGGCACGTTTCTGCCTGAACTCTATAGGCAGATGTTCTATCCATCATCAATTTGTAACTTCAGCAGTTGCACTCATCATGCCCTGCCGACCTGCAGAAGTTGTAGAACTATTGTTGTGATGTTTGTACAAACTTCTGCAATAAATGGCAATTATCAGTTGTATGTTTCCCTGCTACCTAACATATAGCACACCACAATGCAGGTGCTGTGCTCGGTCCTACTTAGGCTTCTAGCCTCAAATACATTGGTTCTCCTCCTGCAATATAGTTTGCAAATACTGGGCAGTGGTCTTTTTCATGCCCCTAACCTTTACATTTTAGAAACCATACCTCTTCGCACACCTCTAATCGAATTATTTTGTCCTTCTTTAAACTTTGCATTTCAAAGCAAATATTTTGCAGTTGCACATGGATCTGCTGAACCCCCAGATTCGGATCTTGCATCAGTGTTTTGTGTAATCTTATTGTAATCTCCAAGTCCTTGGCCTCAGTCATAATCTTCTGTTGTGACAGTGGAACCCTTAGGTGAGGCAGGAGCGAAGCCACGAACCATTCACAATGTTGTCCATCTGTTAAGTTCATATTAGCTTCATGGATTTTACACCAATCTTTGATCCAATTCACAAGGTGTCTCACAAGGTTTCATCACGATTTCCTTGAACCCCACAATCCACTGTGCCTCGGATTTAGGCCTACTGAATTTTTTATTCAGCGTGGTATGGATCTCTACCAACCCAACATTTGGGTTATCATTAGAGTACTTGACGTACCAATGCAATGTGTGATCCTGCAAAGCACTAACCAATGTTGCCTTCTTCATTTGATCAGCTATGATGGCCTGAGCTTCCCATACAGCCTTCATGACAAACCAAAACTGGTCTGGATCCTCATTTCCCAAGCCTTTAAATAAAGGCAACTTCACTAAATTTTCCATGTTGAACTTCAATGGAGGTGGTGGTGGTACGGGCGAAGTTGTAGGTGATTGTGGTGAAGTTGGGAGGTTTGGGTGTAGGTGGAAATCGCGAGAATTCCTGTTTTATGAGATGAAATGCACTTTGTGGAGAAGCCTACGGTACTCCCTCTTCATCACCCAATGGCGGTGAAATCAATGGGCTATATTCAGGACCCTTAATTCCTTCGTTTTTGCAAGTCTTTCCACTTCGCATAGCTCTAAAAATCAAGGTAGCTGCATAACCCATTTTTCACACAATAACATCTTAATCTAGGTATTTAAAGACTTTAATTACTTACCTTGTGGAACTTTGAAAGAGAGTCACTCCACCTCGCTGTAACTAACTGAGGTATCAACCATGAATTCAGTCAAAAATCCTCCTATGATGTGATCAAGCCAAAGATCGATAGCGCAGGAAATCTTATCCGTAGAGGCTTCCAGTCTCTATACTAACTCGGGATCTAGAAAATAGGACCGTCAAGTCTCCAGCTTCCTTGTGTAGGTTTTAACCCCGTATACAAATTACCTGCATATGAATTCTAAAACATAGAAAATAAACAATGCAAGAGCATAACACATAAAACACATATAGACAGAGATTTTCCCCTGGATACCAAAACCAGTACTAGCAGATTGATTTTTCATTATGTTCCTTTCAATGTTACAATACATATTTATAAATGCCGAAGCATCCAATATCGTAGACCGAAAACCATCGTGTCCAAAACCATGTGTGAAATCCATGCAAAAAACCATAGGTAGGTCCACCCAACCTAATATAGGGTCCAAAATAAAATTTCCCCTGGGTGCTGACTCGAACCCCGCAAAGGGGGGCTACTCGCCTCCCTCAAACCCCCTATGACCCCTCCGCTACACAATCAGTGCAATGAAGGGGGGGCTCCACTAGGCTAGTTGTGGAAAGAATATAGCACAACCCAACATTCCCCCAGTTGTTGTTTTATTTCCACAGGGGGCCACAAGAGAGCTTAGTCATTTATCTAGCTTTACAATGCCCATTGTTTCTCTACACCAAGAGAACTTCTCAGAGCTCAAAGATTTTGTCAATGCATCTGGAATATTCTTCAAAGTGTCCACCTTTACTAGCCATACCTTTTTGTCTTCTATCATATCCCTCACAAAGTGATACTGAACATCAATGTTCTTTGTCTTTGAATGATAAGTAGGGTTCTTTTGTTAGGTCCCTATAATACTAGTGATTACCCCATTACTATTGTAGTTGTATCCCTTATTAATATTGTTGAGCCCCTATTGTCCCCATATTTTTATTATTGTGCCCCATAGAATCCCTCTATTGTTATTTTTGTGGCTTTATATTATTATTGTTAGGTCGGTTGGGTTATATTGTGACTCCATAGACTCCTATATATAGAAAGGAGGTTTCGTCATTTGAATCATCCAAGAATTTTTCATTTGTGTAATGTAAAGGAGGTTTCCCCCTTGAAGAGGCTTAATTCTAAGGCGTTGATCTCTCTTTTCTATCTTTTTGGTGAGCTGGTTTCATAACATTTGGTATCAGAGCTTTGGATTCTAGGGTTTCGCTACTCCAAATAGGTCATCATGGAATTTTCACTATAACTTTTTTTCTGCGACATTTCAGAAGCGAAAATCACAACCCATTTGAGATGAAATCGCACTGAACCTCGGGTCCAAATTTTAGAGTGTTTCGCATTATATTTGTGGAGATATGATCAGAGGAAGTTGGTCTTTTTGCAGACTCCTGAATTACATTCAAAATAGGTGACCTGGGGAAAATCATCATAACGTTCTCTCTGAGCATCGGATTGAAATTCTGTAAGAAGGTATAGAAAGAGGATGGGTTGTTGTTTCATGTATATATTTTTTAGTGCTATAGGTTGAAACAGTGATACATGGCACTTCATACAAGTTCGCTCTTCTGGAAAGGTCTATAATCAGGTCATCTTGGGAGATTGTGCATAACTCTTTCTTGCAGAATCCAATTTGGATCAGAATGGTGGCACTAGAAAGAGGACACAGAGAGCTACTGTAGGTCGCAATTTCAGAACTAGACGATCTGAAATTACAGAGATACATTAGATTCAATATCAAGCTCCTACAAAGTGAAAAAAGGTGTGTAGTTTTTTCTTAATTTTTGGTTAAGCTTGGTTTGAAAAATTAGTTTGATGGAATTTAAAGGGCGTAGTAAAGAATTATTATCGATAATTGATGCCCCAAGAAAAGAAAATGCAAACACCTAGTAAGTAACCTAAAATCTCTAGCATGACTCATGAAGAAGAGGAATAAATGCAACATGATATATCAAAATTATGAGACCAAGTGCAACAAGTGTCACTTGCACAAAAAGTAACAGAATCTAAGAGGGATGGTTTAAAGGAAGGTGTAGAAGATAAGATGGATTGTTTAAAGAAAGGTGTAGAAGCTAAGATGGATGGCATGGAAGCTAAGATGAATGGCATGGATGCTAAAATAGATGGCATAGATGATAAGATGGAAGAATTAAAGATAAATATGAATAAGTTGCTACAAGAAATGGTCACTAATGGTGAAAGGGTAGTAAAGGAAACTCATGGTGAGAACAAAAAAAATGTTAATCATGATTCCATAGCCTCTAATGTTGGATCAAAGACCCACCGTATTCCAAAAATCGATATGAGGAAGTTTGATGGCAAGGATCCCGCAACATGGATATTACAAATGGAGCAATTTTTCGATCTTAATAATGTACAAAACACACAAAAGGTACGTATTTTAACTTTATATTTGGAACCAAATCAATTTCTATGGAATCAATGGCTTTTCTCTCGTAACAAATTATCACTTGGGTAATTTTTACGGAAGAATTGACAGCAAATTATGAGGATACAAAAAGAAACACTTTTTTTATCCAATTAATAAGTCTCAAACAAAAGGGTTCAATAATGGATCATATTGAGGAGTTCCAAAAATTGAACATAAGGGTCAAAAATATTCCAGAGGAGCATAGGATTGATGTGTTCATAGGGACTTTAAAGGATAATATCCAACATGATGTTCGCCTTTGGGAACCTGATTCATTAGAGAAGGCATTCACGCTAGCAAGAAAAATGGAAAGCAAAATTATGGCAACCAGGAAGCATACCAATCACAACTATAAATATGGAAGTGTTGTTACCCCTAGCCTTCCACAACCTATAAGGTTGACACCACAACAATTGGAAGAAAAAAGAGCAAAAGGGCTTTGTTACAGTTGTGATAGCAAATACACAAAAGGTCATAACTATGCTGAGAAGAAATTATTCTACATAGATTGTGAAGAGGAAGAAGAAAAGGAGCAAGAAAGGTTAAAGGAAGAGGATATACTCTAGGAACAAAGCTAGATAAAGAAGAAATGAATCCGACCATATCTTGTAATGCATTGGCTGGAATTACCACTCCTCAAACCATCAAGATAGAAGGACAAATCATGAAGAAAAAGGTAATAGTGTTGATTGATTCAAGAATACCGCCACAATTTTAATTCAGTGTAAGGTCAAGCAAAAGAATTGAATTGCTTCCTATATTCAGACCAGAGTTCAAGTAATGAATTGAAAATGGAGGAACAATAAATTGCTCTGGAAAATGCCATAATATCAAGCTATCCATGGGAGAATATGTATTGACTAGCCCAATGCTTTCCATTCCAATGGAGGTGCTGATGTTGTACTAGGAGTCCAATGGCTACAATCCTTGGGTACAATAGCTTTTAATTTTCAAGAACTTTTCATCAAATTTTCTACGGAAGGAAAGGAAGTTGAATTAAGGGTATTGCAGGGAAACCAGGAAAGATAATCAGCTCTAATGGTATGACAAGGCTTCTAAAAAAGGAACAAAGAGGTGTAATTTCTCAATTATGTTTGCTAGATGTTTCCACATTGAAAATATCTATTTCTCTAGATCTCCAAAAACTCTTAGACAATCACTCCAAGGTATTTGAGACTACCAAAGGTCTTCCACCTATTCATGATCATGATCATGCTATTCATCTGATTCCAGGAAGTGTTCCTCCAAATATCAGACCGTACAGATATCCCTATGCCCAAAAGAGTGAAATTGAATGTATGGTTGCAGAAATGCTAGAGGCTGGTATAAATCAACCTAGTCAAATTTCTTTCTCTGCTCCAGTAGTATTGGTGCACAAGAATGATGGATCATGGTGCATGTGTCTGGATTATAGGGAGCTCAAAAATCTCATTATTAAAGATAAGTTTCCCATTCTTGTCATTGATGAATTACTGGATGAATTGCATGGATCAATTTACTTCACCAAGTTGGATCTTCGTTCAGGATATCATCAAATC
>APFE030312388.1:36767-59048 GCA_000404065.3 Pinus taeda
GCAACACCTTTTTGTCTTCTAGCATATCCCTCACAAAGTGATACTGAACATCAATGTGCTTTGTCTTTGAATGATAAGTAGGATTCTTTGCCAAGAAAATTTCACTTTGGCTATCGCAGTCTATCCTTATAGCTCCCTGTACTAACCCCATACTTGAACACAATCTCTGCAACCAAACTACTTCCTTACTTGCATGAGTGGTTGCCATGTATTCTGCCTCTGTAGTTGATAGTGCCACTATAGATTGTTTCTTACTCATCCAATTGACTGCACCTCCAAATAGGTTAAACACATACCCACTTGTAGATCTTCTTTGATCCGGATCTCCAGCATAGTCTGCATCAACAAAGCCACAAATATCCAACACTCTGTCCAATCCTAGTCTTCGTTGGTAACACAAGTTGTAATCACTAGTGCCACTCAAATACCTAAAAACCCACTTCACTATTGTCTAGTGCTCCTTCTGTGGTTTTGACATAAACCTACTCAATACTCCCATTGCTTGTGCAATGTCTGGTCTAGTACAAACCATCACATAAATCAAGCTACCGACAACACTTGCATATGGAACATAGGACATGTCCTCTTCCTCTTCTTGTGTCTTGGGACACTGTTCAAGAGATAACCTTACACCTATAGGAATAGTAACCTTCACTGGTTTACTATCCTTCATATTAAACCTCTATAATATTGTCTCGACATACTTCCTCTAGTTTAATTAGAGCTTCCTCTTTGCCTGATCTCTTTTAATTTCCATGCCCAAAATATAGTTTGCAACAGAAATACCTTTCATGTCAAATTTGGAGGAAAATTGGGTCTTCAAATCCTAGATAATCTCTTTGTCATTTCCAACTAGCAACATATCATCCACATACAAGACCAGATAAATAACATGGTCACCAATTAATTTAAAATACACATAGTGATATGCTTTGCTTCTAGTGAAGCCATGTCCCCGTATAAATGTATCAAATTTATGATACCACATCCTTGGTGATTGTTTTAAACCATAAAAAGTCTTCTTTAACTTGCATACCAATTCTTTCTTACCCTTCACTGTAAAGCTTTCAGATTGCTTCATGTATATCTCTTCTTCCAAATTCCCATGAATAAATGTTGTCTTCACATCCATCTGTTCTACCTCAAAATTAAAAGTAGCAGCAACAGATAAAAGTAATCTAATAGAAGCGACCTTGGCAACAAGAGAAAAAATATCACCAAAATCAATTCCCAGCACCTCGGAATAACCTTTTGCTACCAACCGAGCTTTGTATTTCTCCATCTTTCCTTCTGCATTTATCTTCTTCTTAAACACTCATTTGCTACCAATGGGTTTCCTTCCAGCCAGCAACTCCACTAGATCCCATGCCTCATTTTTGTGCAAAGATGTCATTTCATGAACCATGGCCTCTTTCCAGAGTTTGCCATCCTCTGAATCTACTGCTTCCTTCATAGTTCTAGGGTCATCATCAGTAATAGATAAAGACAAATTTGAACAGAATGCAGATGAACTATACCTTTATGGTTTTCTTCTTTCTCAAACTAATCTTCTCACACCTGAAGTTTGTGGCTCTTCATCTTTTGATTCCTCTTCTGTTGTAGAGTCTGATTCTTCCTCCTTAAGATTAAACTCTATCTTCTTAGGTTCCTTTGGTTGGACTTCATATTTAATAACATCTTTCACCTCTCTAAACACCACATCTCGGCTATACACAGCCTTCCTTGTTACTATGTTCCAAAGCTTATAACCCTTTAAACCATCCTTATACCCAATAAAGATGCAGTTTTCAGATTTACTATCAAACTTGGTTTTTTTATCCTTTGGAACATGTACATATGCATCACATCCAAATACCCTCATATGTGAAAGAGAGGGTTTCTTATGAGTCCATACCTCTTGTGGAGTCTTATCCTCCAATGCTGATGAAGGTGATTTGTTGACCAGGTAACATGTTGTCTCCACCGCGTCTGCCTAGAATTCTTGTCCTAACCCAGCCCCACTGAGCATGCTTCTTGCCCTTTCCATTAACGTCTTGTTCATTCTTTGTGCAACTCCATTTTGCTCAGGTGTGTATGGAGTAGTATTCTACCATGCTATACCACACTTGTTACAGAATTCTTCAAATTCCTTGCTGCAAAACTCTCCATTATTATCTGACCTCAACACCTTTATCTTCTTCTCTATCTGGTTTTCCACCAAAGCCTTAAATTCTTTGAACCTGCCAAAGACTTCAGATTTCTTCTTAAGGAAATATATCCATGTATTCCTTGAGAAGTCATCTATAAATGATACATAGTACACAGACTTACCCAGTGATGGAACCTTCACAGGTCCAAACACATCACTATGCACAAGCTCTAATATATGTTTCGCCCTCTTACCACCAGAGGGGAAACTCACCCAATTCTCCTTCCCATATACACAATTTTCACATAAATCAAAATCCAAAGAGCTATTACTCATACCTACTATCATACCTTTACCATGAAGTATTTGAATGCCCTTCTCTCCAATATGTCCAAGCCTTTGATGCCACATCATCGTCTTCTCTCTAGAGACCACTAGATTTTCTGCTCCACTTTCAGGAACCACAAGACTATTGCACCCATCAACAAAAATGCTACATTGCATCTTGTATAGAGTTCCATTCCAAACTCCCCGCATCAATACCAGTACTCCCCAAACAATCTTGCAAGTATCCTTCTCGAACACTGTTTTTACACCTGCATCATCCAACTTGCTTACAGAAATCAGATTTCTGGCCAATGTAGGAATATGCAGAACACCCAGAAGTGTTTTAATCCTTCCACCTTACAACTTCAACTTTACTTTTCTGTGACCAGTGATTCTATCCTTCCTGTCATCCCCCAAGAAGACATCACCACCATCATATTTCTCATACTAGCAGAACCACTCTCTATGGGGAGTGAAGTGAAAGGATGCACCTGAGTTAATCAACCGTGCCTCATGATCTACATGTGTAATTGAAGAAGCGAAGTACACATCCCCACCTTCATCTAAGGTGGTTTTTGCCTCTACAAAAGGAGCATCATGAGATCCCTTTCCTTTGTCAGGAGCTTTAGATTTACAGTCCCTTTTGTAGTGCCCTTCCTTTCTGCATTTCCAGTACACCACCTTTATAGGTTTTCTTGGAGATTTATATCTCCCTCTAGATTTAGATCTCCCACTCAATGACTTATTTTTGTTTCTATTCTAGGACCGTCCTCGTACAGACAAGGCATCACCATTCTGGCTCTCCATATTTTTCTTCTTATCTCCTTCGTCAGCAAGGATGAGGCTATTTCATCAAACTACAAGGCAATTGCATTGCTACCTATTGCAATAACCAGAATATCCCATGAATCTGTTAGAGAACACAACAAACTGATGCACTTATCTTCATCTAAAATTTTAATATCAACAGATAATAACTAACATACCACAGTATTAAATGTGTTCAGATGCTTTGTCACTGAGTCTCCATCTTTCATCCTCAGGTTATACAACTTTTTCCATAGGAACAGTTTATTCACCAGAGACTTAGATTGGTACAAAGTCCCTAACTTGTCCCACAAAGCCTTAGTCATATCCCTCATACATTCAGCAATACTAAATCTAAGACACACAATCATATTTTGCTCTTTGCCTTTTGATTCAACTCCTTCCATTCTTCATCAGACACTCCCATTGGTTTAGTACCCAGATCTACTACGATCCACTGATCTTTATCAACCAATAGATCCTCCATCTTGAGTTTCCACAACTCAAAACTCTAACCATTAAATTTATTCATCTCTATCTTTCCACTGCTCACCATATTCTTTCACCACCAAAATCGTTCTTGTAAATCTCCCACTGAACAAGGTCTACCATAGGCCCGAGAAAAACCCTTCAGCAACAAAGGCGTCCCCTTGAAGCCAAAATATCTCTGATACCAAATGTATCTTTTAACCCCATATAGAAATTACCTACATACGAATTCTAAAACACAGAAAATAAACAATGCGAGAGCATAACACATAAAACACATATACATAGAGATTTTCCCTTGGATCCCAAAACCAAGACTACCAGATTGATTTTTCAATATGTTCCTTTCAATGTTACAATACATATTTATACATGTTGAAGCATCCAATACAATGGACCAAAAATCTTTGTGTCCAAAACCATGGACTGAAAACCATTGTGTCCAAAACTATGTGCGAAAACCATGCACAAAACCATAGGTAGGTCCGCCCAACCTAATATAGGGTCCAAAAAAAATTTCCCTGGGACACTATCTTGGACCCCGTAGAGGGGGGCTACCCACCCCCCTCAAACCCCCTGTGACCCCCCACTGCACAATCGGAAAAATGAAGGGGGGGATACACCCCCCCTCTAAGCCCCAAATTAACTATGTAGGCTAGTTGTGGAAAGAATATAACACAACCAAACACATTGGCTATCTGCTAGCTTCACAATCCACTCATATAACTCAACTAGAAGGAACAAAAAAATATCTCATGGATTTCTATATATAGGTACCTGTCTAGCCACTATTCCTTTGTTAGCGCATATTTTTGTTCTCCTGTGTTGTGAATTCGTGGATCTTCCTATCCAACCAGTCTTCAACCTCTTTCATAGTTGGATTCTAGTGATATGACATCACACATCTCTCATGCAGATTCTAGTCCTAGCAACAGAACCATTTTTTGGCTTTGTGGGGCCTGATCCAGGTTTAGTGTTAGTTAGCCAAACAAATCCCTACACTACCAGCCCTTTCAGCATCAACCCATGGAGCACAAATTGAAGTCTCACCTGAAGCAGTATGGGGGGATGCTAGAACCAAGTTTCCACACCCTGAGATGGTCGTGATGTCAATTTATACCCTTTATTACTACTTTCGTGTAGGTCACTAAGCTTTAGGGCTCGTCAGTCTACCCTTTATTCTGCCCTTCAGTACCTCCGTGAAGGTGTACAATTGACCTTCGCGTAGCCTTAACCTACGATCCAAGTACTTTCGTGCCGCTATGACAATGTATTGTATAAGTTCCCAAGTTATCTTAAGTGTTTTACTTATCTTACTAATCAACCACAGTTAGCGCCACGTAAACTGATATCCTTACCTATGTTTAATTAACCAATACAGTCACATACATTTGCGCATCACATAAACATTGTAAATTAAACCCAAAATGGAGTATAATCAGATGCATTAACAAGAAATAAATACACATAGTTTGCATAATACTTCTCTTTATTGATATCTTTAGATTAATACAGACTCTATCCACTTTGTGCACACAGCTGTAGGGGTTCACGCACTCAACTATGGACTTCCACCCTAGGCCTCTACGCACTCAGCTACAGAGCCTCTACCTATGCTAAGACCCAAGAACACTTAGACTTCAATGCTTAACTCCAAGCTTCATTCTTTGCTATTCACTAAAGACTACTTAGAGCTTATTTACTTAGCTCCTTTTTATACAATCCCATAGTCCGTGGACCATGGGTGGATCTTTGCAGCCAACTTTAAACTTTACAAATAAGGGTAGACAATCCTTTATGACTCTTGACACCTTTCAACTCCACGACCAAAAATGCAGAGACTTTGCAACTTTATTACAAAATTGTCCCAAAGAATGGGCTTTTAGCCCCAAAACTGTCCTTGGGGGAACCTTTTACCAACAATACTCTATCCCTATTTCTCTTGACTACTTTACTTGTCTTTAGAAAAAAATGTCCTCTAAAAGAATGGAACTCGTTTTCCTCTTAGTGGCCCAGTTATAACAGGATTCAAAAGCACACTAATAGTTAATTTTGACTCCTTCAACTCTTAACTTTAGCTGCATTATGGAATCTTCTAGAGTCTTTTTCATCATGGTCTCATGGCTAGCCCCTTTTCCATGAGTAGCGGGGGTTGATGTGGCATCTTTTTTAATTATGGCAGTAAAAAGAGGAAGTCAAATTTTGAGTGGCATAACTGTAGAAATGGTGCAGGTTAACTCGATAATGCAATATAAATCAAAGCATAATACTATAACCTACTTCTACTATCAATTTGCAAAATCTTAAAGATCAAGCTGAACAATATAACCAGAAGAAGAAGAATCAATGCACAATACACATGAAAATACTTTGGGGAAAGCCTCAGCTAAAAACCCCACTATCTGTATTATCATACAAGTTAAAAATACATAGGAATTATACAAAGCCTTAGCTCTCACAGTTAGCCAGCTCTTAGTACAATCCTCACAGATGCCCACAGGAAATCTTGGCTTCTCTCTAGCCTTCCTCTCTACCCTCCAAGATCCTATTTCCTTGCACTATTCCTTGTGGATGATTCACCTTCAACTAAGTGGAAAACCTGATCTCACATACTATCATAACTGTGCAATCCTTAAGGAATGATGCCTTGACTGCAAGCATGAGTTTTCTTTACAAGAAAATGCATGCAACTGATAGTACACTATCCTTGTCTTTAATATCAACTGGGTCTTTCTCAGAATAGGTATGCATGAGTTTTTGATGAGGGAATCTTTAGTTAACTGGAGTAGCACTAGTTAAGTGCATGAATGCATCAACGAATTGTTAACTCTCTATTAGTTCCTCAAACAGTTTGGAACTAATTTAACTGGACTTAACTCAGTAAACTAAGTTAACTAATTACAACTCAAATATAACTCAATCTTATCTCCTTAATTTAAGGGATAACTCTTGCATGACTTCAGAAAGACTTCTAACTTGAATTTCTCCAACTAATTAATTCAAAATGAATTAATTAATTATTTCCAAGTAGATGTTAAGACTAAATTCATTTTTAATTTACAATTTAATTCAAGGAAAAATCAAATTCAAATATTCTTATTGCTACATTTCAAAACTCCCTCTCAACAAGAAAGGGATTATCTACCATCCTGATCCTGTCTCTATGGAACTCGAATTTACACTTTGACAATGCCTTTTTCAAAATGTCAGCATCTTGCTCCTCTGTCGAAATATATTGTAGCAACGTGACCCTCCCATCATTAGTGACTTGCTTTACCCTATAAAGCCAACGGGAACTCACAACTGACTTGTTCTTTGATCTTGGAACCACGTCCCAAACACTATTACGAACTATGGAGTCACACTCATCCACCATAGCATCAACCCAAATCGGCTACTTCACATCTTCCTCAAAGGAATGTGGCTCAGTCTCAACACATTCCCCAGCAAGGGCCATGTATCCACTATACCTCTTAGGTGACCTCCTCTATCTGCGCTAAGAAGATGGTGCTCCCACATTCTCTCTCACATCCTCCAACAATTTGTCAGCTTCTCTTGTGTGCTTCCATCCATCTCTGGAAGACTCTACTTGAGTGGATGTCTCCACTCCTGGAACCTTTTCATGTGGCTACTCTGCATCAGTCTGAGGCTCCTCCTCCTTAGGAACAAACAGTTCCTCCACAGCCTATAGTTGGAGCTCCCTCTTAAGGGAAACTTGCATGGACTTCTACTCATCAAACTTGAGATCTCTACGAACCACTATCCTCTGACTGGTAGGTAAATACACCCGATAGTTGTGAGGTGCATCAGTGTACCCCACAAGTATCCCCAACCCTGTTGTCGGCTCAAGCTTCTTTCATGCATCCTTTGTCACATGGAAATATATCGATAAGCCAAACATCCTGAAGTGACCCACATCTAGTCTCTTACAGGAGAAATCTTCTTCTAGTGTCTTCATCCAAAGTATGCGATGCAAGCTTCTATTCTGCAAATAGACCACTGTGTTGCATGCCTCAACCCACAAGTGAAGTGGAAGGCCTTGGTCATGCAACATTGCCCGTGTTGCCCTTACAATAGTTCTGTTCTTCCTCTCGGCCATTTCATTCTGCTGTTGGTTGTGAGGTGTCGTCAACTCTCATTTAATTCCTCCCGATGCATAGAAGTCCTTAAACTCTTGAGAGACATATTCTCCACCATTGTCACTTCTCAAGGCCTTGATCTTCTTCCCTGAGTCTTTCTCTACCAAAGCTTTGAACTCACAAAACTTTGTGAAGGTTTGGTTCTTATTTTGCATGAAATAAATCCATCATTTACGAGAATAGTCAACAATGAAAATCACATAATACCTTTGCTTCACTGTGGATGCCATTGAGAATGGTCCACACACATCAATATGAACTCACTCTAAGATAGCCTTTGCTCGATTGTCTCCATCATGAAAGGAAGACTTGGTGTACTTTCCCAAGGTACAACCTTTGCATGTGTCAACTTGCTAAAGTTTACCTTTGGGAAGTCATGTAGATATCTGTTGCATTATATTCAAAGCCACATGATGCAAATGGCCCAACCGCATGTGCTACAACTCGCCAATGTCTTGGCTTTGCACCAATTCTGCTTTTGTACTCAATGTTGCACAATCATCTACCTCTATTTTATAGAGATTCTTCACCCGAATCCCTATCCTCTTGGTCTGACCTGTGGCTATGTGCCTTAGGAACACTTTTCCTTTACCGAAGACAACATCGTAGCCTTTGTCCTCCAACATCATGACTGATACCAAGTTCTTCTTCAGTCCAGGCACATACATCACATCTGCCAAGGTGATAGGAGCTCCATGCTCCCTCTGAAAGGAAACCGTTCCCACTCCTGAAACACTATACCTTTCGTCATCACCCATCTCTATGCGCATCTTGAGGTATTTCTCCTCCAAGGTATTGAATACACTTTTATCACTGGTGATGTGGAATGAGGCTCCACTGTCAAGATACCAGACACAACCCATCATTGATGACACCATGCATGCGATGAGGGTAAAGTCCATTTCAAACTGAGAGGCTAATGCCTCACCTTCCGATCCTTTCGAGGATCCCTTCTTGGACTTCTTCGATGGGCATTTAGTCGCATAATATCCCATCTCGTGACAATTAAAGCATCTTACTTTAGACATATCATCCTTCTTCCCTCCATGAGAAGAATTTGATTTGGAATGGGAAGCCTTCCGCTTCCCTTTCTTTTCCTTACTTGCTAAGGTCATATTTTCTTCATCATCATCCTTGGATGAAGAACCATCTCATGTGCTCCTCCTGATCTCCTCCTGCATGAGATCCAACCACAATCATTCCCAATCCAGCAGTTTCTCCCTTCCACTCATAGGGTCCTGGTAGCTATTCCAACTCTTTGGAATGCCAAGGAGAGTGAGGCTCACCATATCATCATTGGTTGTAGTTATTCCCACACTGCCAAGCTCATCTCTATCGGTGGTGAGCTTGTTCAGATATGTGGAAATAGTATCGCTCTTTTCCATCTTGATTCTTCGAAGCTTATCCTTGAGCGCCAATTTCCTCTGGTGGCTATTGTTCTGGTAGAGATCCTTCAATGTCTTCCACATTGAAAATGGAGTATCCTTCCCATGGAGACTCAAGACAATATGGTCTCAAACTCCCTCAAGGATGATCCATCTCGCCTTCGCCACACACTTCTTCCACTTAGCCAACTCTTCTTCCACTTAGCCAACTATTATGCTTTAGTTGAAGCTGGCTTTGGGATTTCTTGATCAATGAATTCCTTCAAGCCATTGCCTTCTAATACAGCCTCCATTCTATCTTTCCATGCTATGCAATTCGAGCTACCTTCCAAGGCATACTCGAGTCTCAAGCCATAGAATGCCATTGGCCAACCTTGAAGTATGATATGAATTCGATTTGCACCTGCAACCCCGAACTTCAAACTTCGAATTCTCTTCTCAGTATATTGTTCACAGCTCTGATACCATGTAGAATAATTTCTACAAATCCATCTTTGATACCATGTAGAAAATCTGGTGCAGGTTAACCCGATAATGCAATATAAATCAAATCAGAATACTATAACCTACTTCTACTATCAATTTACGGAAGCTTAAAAATCAAGCTGAACAATATAACCAAAAGAAGAAGAATCAATGCACAATACACATGAAAATAATTTGGGGAAAGCCTCAGCTAAAAACCCCACTATCTGTATTATCATACAAGTTGGAAATACATAGGAATTATATAAAGCCTTAGCTCTCACAGTTAGCCAGCTCTTAGTACAATCCTCACAGATGCTCATAGGAAATCTTGGCTTCTCTCTAGCCTTCCTCTCTGCCCTCCAAGCTCCTATTTCCTTGCATTTTTCCTTGTGGATGATTCACCTTCAACCAAGTGGAAAACCTGATCTCACACACTATCAGAACTGCGCAATCCTCAAGGAATGATACCTTGACTACATTCATGAGTTTTCCTTATAAGAAAACACATGCAACTGATAGTACATTGTCCTTATCTTTAATCTCAACTGGGTATTTCTTAGAATAGACATGCATGAGTTTCTGATGAGGGAATATTCAGTTAACTAGAGTAGCACTAGTTGAGTGCATGCATGCATCAATTGATTGTTAACTCTCTATTAGTTCCTCAAACAATTTGGAACTAATTTAACTAGACTTAACTCAGTAAACTAAGTTAACTGTTTACAACTCAAATATAATTCAATCGTATCTCCTTAATTTAAGGGAAAACCCTTGCATGACTCCAGAAAGACTTCTAACTTGAATTTCTCCAACTAACTAATTCAAAATGAATTAATTAATTATTTCCAAGTAACTGTTAAGACTAAATTCAATTTTAATTCACAATTTAATTCAAGGACAAATTAAATTGGAATATTCTTGTTGCCACATTTCAAAAATAACATCTACATATGGCCTCCAATTGAAGCAATTATTGTGTATTTGGAATGTAGAAGAGGAAAAAATGGTGTGGTGTTAAATTAAAAAAAAAAAATTACCCATGCAAAAACATCGTTTGATGCCTGAAAAATGCTCCCAAAAGGTTTGAGACCCTAATTTTCCAAATTGGGTCCCACCAATAAAAATGGTATTGTGAGCTAATTCCTCCACTTTTTCCACTTTGAAAACATCAAGATGGAACAAAAATAATATAATGATCTAAACCATATCACATCTCCCCATTTTGGAGGATTTTGATCCCTAAAAGCTTCCATTGAATGAGGTGAAGAAAATTTTCCTCCAAATTGTCTCTGGCATACCATTTAGCCTTACCCACAATTTATCGTTTAAATCCAATTTTCCAAAGGTCATGCTACCCATGTCTCGTAGTTTTGGACCTATTTTGCAAAATTTTTATTTTTGTCAACTCTACCTGAGAATTTAGTGCCAAATATGCTACTGAAGATTGGACCTATACCTCTTCCTGATCTAGCATGGAAAGAAAATACAGTTCCAAAATGTCTCTATTCCCAATTGATTAAATACACATGTATGGATTTGTACTAGGCATACTAAGTTTATAGGCATATTGCAGAGCCTTGAATTTATTACTAGGACCCTATATCCTCTCCTTATTAAAATGTGAGCATACTTTGTCCCCCACCTAAAACAATTTCTCTATTTTGTGCTAGTCATGCCTATCCTTTTTCCTTTGACTTCTACAATGTCTCTTGTACCCACATGTGGATTTTTTTATCTTCTCCATAATTTTTACTTATCTTAAAGAATTTCCTATAAGATCCTCCCTTACTCCTCGATTTCCATATGAAATATCCAAGGGTGAAGGTGGAAAATTTCCAAGACAAGTTTCAAATGGGGACATACCACTAGAAGTGTGGACTAGACTATTAGTGTTGTATATATATCATATTTTCATCACCATCGTGCAAATGAATCTAGATATACAACTACTAAAACACCTCCTTGAAGTCTGCATCCTTTGAATATGACTCTCTTTATGCATCATGGGTGAATGGCTCCATGTGCATACAATTTCCTAAAGTTGTAATAATTGATGTGGGTGGCCTTGAAAGAATGTCAACAACTTGTTTATGCTTCCCTTCTTATAATTTATTGATAAATGAAATAGAAACCCCATCCACTTGTATTTCCTTGTCTATTGTAGCTTACTCTGGGATTGTAGGTACTATATTGGTTAGTGTTATGTGTGGATTATTGTTTCCATTCCCATCAGATAGTGTTTCCACTTCTTCACAACTTACACCAAGGCATGAAGCTCTTTATCATAGTTAGGAAAGTTAAGAACTAACCCATGAAACACTTCAGAATGGTAGCATACATGCCTTCCTACCTACATTAAGACTGCTCCCACAACATACCTACATCTGTCTCCACATCGAAGGATTGTTGCTATTGTTTTTTGTAGCATCGGATGTTGTTATAGGATTAATAGTTGTCAGAGAGGATCCTATAGTTGTCAGAGATGCTAAAAACCACTAGAAATCCATAACCTAGAACAAGTTCTAGGAAAATCCACCTACAAATGTCTTAATTAAGTTAACTAATCAGTAATTAATTTTTTCATAAGTCTAACTTAGGAAAAATGATTACTTAATAGGAATTAATTGACGAAGGTGAGATTTCTCTAGAAAATCACACAGATCAATTAAGAAATAATCTTAGCCCTTGATTAAGATTTAATCTTGGTTGTTGGAGTTCCACAATGAGATTATAAGAAGAAGTTGATGGGTAGATGGAGGACCACACTTGAGATAAATTTCCTTGGGTAGTTTGATTTTCCATAGAGCAGAAATAGTTGTGGGAAGAGTTTGAGCTAGAGAAGGGAAGAAGAGATGGAGAGTGGAAGCAACAGTGAGTCCAGAGGAAGTCTTCCATATCTGAAGAGTCAAATACAAGAGGGTCGAGTTTCCTTAGTGAGATTTTACAGTGTTGGCACAGAGGCTTCAGAGGCAGAGTCCAATTTAATGAGATAGTGGGTTGATTCAGTTGCTGGAGTCTGGAAGAATTTACAGAGAGGGCCAACGAGTCATTCTCGGAGGCTGGACTAGGGAGACAACTTGACTAGTTGTAGTTCCATGTAGCACATACAATTTCCTGCATAGATTTGACAAAGAGGTTGGTGCAATGGTATTGTGGAGCCCAATATTTCCAATTTTGGAGTTGGATCAGTGTCAGGTGAGGTATAATTTGTCTCACTAATTTTTGTGGCTAGTTTTCCTATAGTGGATTTCCATTTTTTGCGTCTAGTTGTAGTCAAAATTTTCTCACTTATGCTTAATAATAAAAACCCCTCAGCTACCAAAACATGTTTTCTGAAGTTGTGTTATTCCGAGAAATTTTTCCCAAAATTAATATTGTCATATTTTGTGCATGTGTGTGCCAGTATTTTCTCAGTTTCCAGTTTATCTTTTGCAAAAAAATTTATTTGTCAATATTACAATTTGATTAGTTCGTTGTTTTCATAAGCAATAAACTCCTAAATTAATAATTAGAATAATTACTTCCAGTTGTTGCAATAGAATTTCAGTACTAGAATTCTCACATGGTATTAGATTCATTTTGATCAGAACGGGAAGCTCAGATGTGGAAGAATATTTTTTTTGTTTAGAGAGTGAAGTAGGACAAATTTTTGGGGCCTGTGCAGTGCCTAGCTATGAAGTACGAATTGCTAGGAAGATCAATTTTTCAATGTAGATGGGAAGAAAAATTTGGCTTGCCAGATTGAGAAAGCAGAGGGAGAAACAACTTAGTATCTTTTGTTGAGAAGATTCCTTTTTTGGGTGCAGGAGGGTTTTGTAATAGTTGATGAGCAGAATCAATGTCGAGTGGAAGAGAATGTGCACACATAGAGGGAAATTTCTCTCAGAGGATTTCTAGCTTAGAAATCCAAATTTCCAGTTGTATTTAGTAGTAGTTGCAAGAAGATTTTCTCACTCTAGAAGGGAGTGTGAATAACATATTCAGCCATTGAGTAGGTGAAAGAGGGTGTTTTCTATTTTAGTTTCAAAGATGACCAAAACAAGGCTTAGATATCAAGATAGGTTGGAGGGAGGCTCCAACTATGTCATCTGGAAGGCTAGGATGTCCTTCCTCCTATAAGAATTTGACCTGAAGACATATGCAGAAAATGTTGTGGTTGTACGGAATGATGCAGATTAGTTGAAGGAATACATGAAAGAGATGGAAAAGGCAAAGTGGATGATCTTGGATGGAGTTTGAGACCATATACTTTCATATATATTCAAAAATAATAATGCCAAGTAGGTGGCATGATCTCACTCAATTATATTAGAATCCTTTCGAGCAATGGAATATGTTCCTACAAGAGAAGCTAAGAAACATTAGGATGAAAAAGGGTGAAGGCATAAATTTCTTCCTCACTAGTATTCAAGAAATCCAAGATCAACTTGCATCCATTATGGAGGTGCCTCAACCTACAAAACTTGTGTGTTTGGCCCTAAACAATGTCTTAGAGGAATGGAAAGTCATTGTCTGAAGCATCTTGGGATGAGACACATTACCAAGGTGGGACAAGATGTAGTCAGACCTACAGTAGGAGGAGATGAGGTAATCTGTAGTAAAGATCTCCATCAGCGGAAGCAACAACAAGGGTTTGAAGGGTGAGGAGGAAGAGAAGAATGTGTCCCTTGCATCAAAGGGTCCTAATCAAGAGAAGGGGGAGAAGAAGAAAAATAAGGACCTACCTAAGGTCAAGTGCTTCAGGGGTAGTCAGTTTGGACACTACAATACTCACTATCCTCAAATAAAGAAGGAAAAGCAGGAGAAGAAGGACCATGTGGTAGCATCCATAGAGATAGAAAAATTATCCTTCATATTGGAGGAAGACTTTGCCATGTTTCCAACTATACCTCTAGGAGTGAGGTGGGGTGATGTGGAACTATAGTCCCAGGGTTACGTAGAGGTTTGGGAAGGGTCCATTGAGGTGTCTTCCTCAAGGATCATTACCTTTATACAGGGGCCCATAATATTCAGCAGTAGGATGGATCAATGTCAGTTGTTGCAGTCAGATTCTGGAAAGAGTAGCAATCAAGGTGCAGAATAACAACAAGAATTTCATCACATGAAGTCTTCAAGTGGGAAAAACTTCATACAGTCATTGTAAAAGTATCATTATATAGAGTCATTGTAAAAGCATCATTGTAGAAGTTGTACAAGTGTCTATCTGCCAAGAGTTCAAGAGGCAATGTTGGGAGGTCTAGGATTATCATTAGGTGGTTGTGTCATCACTGGGGTTATGGTCTAGTGTGTCTTCTTCTTCTACATTGTTCTATATCATTGAAAAGTGGACCATTTTCCCTGGTACAGGAGTCCATTCTTCTTTTATTCTTTTATAGGGTGGTAGGGTGGTGCTAGGCTGGTGCATGAAGTCATTATCACAGCTTAAGCTTGTGACTGGCATCTGCGATCTTAAGGATCAAACGCAAAGGAGTTAGTCACCATGTTCATTTCTATTTTTGTTTTATTTTGCATAATTTGAGGAAGGTAATTTAAACCTATTCAACTATTTTTGTAATAATCTATTTTTAGTTTTGTAGTTTAGTATTTAAACCCCTCTCATACATTTAGAGAGGGGTACAAAATTTTTATCAGAAACAATCTTCAAAACATGCACTTCTATCCCTTTGAGGAAGTTCTAGTGAAATGAATGGAAAATGATTTATTTTTATCTTATCCGGCATCTTCTACTGAAATTGCACTTTTGTACTCTTAGATGGCGTTGGATTTATTGGAAGTAGATCAATATTCTGTTGGCATTATGATGGAGGTGTTGTACTTGATGGCAACCAACTCGTAGAAGATCAACTCACTTATATATATCTAGATGAATCTACGGAAGAGATATCAGATGTGACAGAATGCATGGGATGCCGGAAAACTCAAAGGAATCAGATGACAGTTCTCAGTATGACAAGTTAGCTTTGCCATCAAGTCCAAAGGGGGAGATTGTTGGCATTATGATACATATGTTTTACATGATGGCAACTCACTCATCTCAGATGATAAATTATAGTGCAAAGAAAAGTTCACGCACTTTCATGAAGAGAAAATTTCCTTTCATGCAGAGAAAAGTTCATGCACTTTCATGTAGAGAAAATTTCCTTTCATACAGATAAAAGTTCACGCACTTTCATGTAGAGAAAAGTTCCTTTCATGCAGAGAAAAGTTCACGCACTTTCATGAAGAGAAAAGTTCCTTTCATGTAGAGAAAAGTTCACGCACTTTCATGCAGAGAAAAGTTCACGCATTTTCATGTAGAGAAAATCGTACGCACATGGGAAATCTTATGGTTGGTTCATGGTATTAGTCCGACAATTTTTGATCCTATGGTTTTGGTCTATGGTATTGCATCCAAAAGAGTTGAACCCAAGTATTGGGTCTGTGGTATTGTTTTGTTATGGTTTTGGACCGTGGTATTGAGTAAGGCCTAAGACTATAAAATGAGAAGAAGATCATTAGGCAAATGCATGGAAAAAGACTTGAATATCTGATGTAGTATGAGATCCAGTATGCAGGATATGGGTTAAGATGCATTGCTTGATTTGAGCTAAGGAGGGATCTCATCGGTTGATGGAGAACAAGATCTAAGGATAGATCGGGATCAAATGGTTTGAAATGAATCATCTTTATCTAGTTTGATCATGGATAGACTAGATTTGAAATATTGATGCATGTTTTATTGTACACATGTTATGATCTGGGTATGGATAATGTCTGAAACAGCTGCAAAGTCATGATTGAATATGTATAGATCTGTACGCGGGTTGGCTTTGGCGAAAGCACGTATATACGCGGGTTTGATTCATCGTAGTAGAGTATACATAATGAAGTATGATGTTTGAAGTTGCAGTTGGGTTTGATTGTTATTGTAGAGTTCTGTAGTCTGCTCTGTGTTCTGGTGACTGTGTTGTTGACAGGGTTTCAGTGTTTCAGTGATTCAGAAATTGATGATGCTAGTATTGATTGTTTTCTGCTTCAATGATATTGATGGGTCCAGTATGAAAATTGGATGAAACGTGGCCTTCAGATTATAGTGTTGTGCTTCAGGAGTATCCAGTCTGAAAATGTATGAACTGTGGTACCTGAAGGAAGAAAGAGAAGGTTGTTGCCTTCTGTAGGTCGGCACATACGTACTAGTACATCAGCTAGTACAAGAGCTAAGGGGGTGGTAGCTCCCTTCCAGTAGCATCTGGAGAACGAGTAAAGGTTGGAGCATTTAAGTAGGCCAGCACCTACATACTAGTAAGTGGATCAGCTAGTACAAGAGCTAAGGGGGTTGTAGCTCCCTTCTAGGAGAGCCTGGAGAACGAGAGAAGGTCGTAGCCTTCTGCAAGTAGAAGCCTGCATACTGGTATAAGACTACACCAATACAGAACTATTGTAAAAGAAGTTTCTTATTAAAAGAAGATAGAGACGACTTGCAGCAGGTGGTTTGCACCCACATTGGGTTTCCACCTCGTATCATGGTGTTCATGTGTGCTTCTTGTGTGTGATGATCTGTTCTGTTTTACTGCACCTACTTACTATACATATGGTTAAAGAAGTTTTGATGCACTAACTAAAGATCAACATTTAATGGATTAATGAATATAAGTATTTTGGATATACGTTAGTTGCATTAGACACAGTTGTGTTGGATAACGTATATTGTATCTAAGTATGGAAATGAAAAATTTTATTTGATTTGATAATACTGATTCCCCCCCCCCCCCCAGTATTATTTCCAAAAATTGGTATCAGAGTGGGTCCTTTTGGTAGAAGCTTGATTGCTTGAAGGAGATCCGTGGAACTATGGGAAAGAAGCTTAAGAAGAAAGCACCTAAGAAGAAGAAGACATCTCAGAAGAACTATGAAAGTGGGTGTATGGATTGGGGAATATGTGGAAGAAGCACATCAAGTTCAGAATCACTTCAGAATGAAGATGACAAGATCTATCAGGTATGAATTTGTTATCCTCTGGTGATACATCTATTTATCCTCTTAAATATGATGAAAGTGATAGCGAAACAACTGAATTTGCGCTTATGGGTGAACAAGAAAGATATCAAATAGAGGCAGAATTTAAAAGGCTTATAGACAAAATTAGAGATCAACAAGATCTATTGAACAAGAAGGAATGTGCCTTCAAAGAAGAATCTACCAAACTAAAAGCTCAACTAGAGGAGGGAAATAAGGTAAGGAAGTTATTCAAGGAAAAAAGTCAAAATTTACAGGATGAAGTGACATCATTAAGGAATGAAGTCAATGAAAGGAGCAGAATCATCAAGAAACTCAGAGATCGATCCAGTTATTATGAAGGGCTTGAAGCTACAATCCACTCGCTAAAGGAAGATCTTGAAGAATCAAAGAAGAAAAATAATGGACTACTCCAAGCTATTGAAAAACAAGAGAATGAAGTTCTTGAATTAAGACATCAGTTGGAAGAAGGAAGGAAAATTGAGGAGAACATAAAGAAGCAGTATCGTGAAAAGGAAGATCATCTTTAGATTGAGGTAAATATTCTAAATAATAAATTAGAAGAAAAGGATAAGCTCTTACGATTTCAAGACAGTACTAAAATTTTGGATGATATTCTTAGTAGTCAAAGGTCTCCTACTATCAAAACTGGTCTTGGTTTTTATGAATCTGCTGAAGATGAATCTAGCTCACAAGGAAAGGCAAGGAAATCTAATGAGAAATCCAAAATTCTCAACAAAGAGATGAGAGGAAAACCCCATCAACATCCAAGGAAAGAAATACTTCAAAGAAAATCTTTTACTCCTCCGATGAATAATGTTGAATGTTATGTATGTCATAATCTTGGACATGTTGCAGCCAGATGTGGAAGAAGAATGGTTCAAGATCATCACACAGAAAGATCACCACATTACTTTCAAGGATATTGTTTTTCTTGCAATATGTTTGGTCACAAAGCTGTTGATTGCTACAGAAGGAATATGAAACATGTAAGGTGTTATGCATGTAACAAGCTTGGACATATAGCAAAGGAATGCAAGAATAAAGTACGGGCACCATACCAAAAGGAGAAAACTTCATCACTCTTGAATATATGGAAGAAGAAGGAAGTACAGTCAGAAAGATGTGGCACAACATAATATACTCAGACACAGCACAACACAGACATAACAGACTCGGGGGGAGCTGAAAATATAAAACTGCAGTGTTATGAATCTCATACACAAGTTCCATAAATAGAAGTCCCGTACATACGCGAGTTGGCCACTGCGCAGTTGTGTATATGTCAATCTGAGGAAAAGAAGTAGGGATAGGGCTCAGGAAAAAGGGTCTGATAGGATGTAGTCCATTTGCTCTGTTTAAAAATGGTTACAATCTGCTGATGATGTGAGGAAATGTCTTGATACTTTTATGATGTTTAAAAGTGTTTTTGATCCTAACTTGATGATGATAATGCCTTAATACTTCCTGCTGATATATGCATGATCAAATCTGATAGTAAAGAAGATGGCACAGGTTCAGGGGGAGCAGATAATCTTCTAATGTTGCATTGTTGGCATTATGGTTAGTAGTCCTTGCTGATGATGCTTATATGGCTAAGTGATATATCTTGCTATGGTTATGAGTTGTCCATGAAAAAATCTCATATGTTTCTTGGGGTTACATAGTTGATGTTCAGATCAAATTTGTGGTTGATTCTTTGATAATGCATATATGGGGCTTACATGGTGATCTTCATAAGGATAAGGAGAAGTAAAAATCTTGTATACAGATCTTCATTACTTAATGATCAGTCTATCATATGTTGTTGTCGTCATATGCATAAAGATAATATAATATAGTTTATGCAAGTATCCTATAGTTCTTGGCTCTCATGTGGATGAGGATTGCTGCAGTTGATGATCTTGAGCTAAAGATACATAGTACTATATACACTATGCTGGATACATGAATGATTACTCAAAATTGCATTGTTGGAGACATGATGATGATAAAATGACAGATTGATACTTACATATGTTGATTGATACAGATGTCCCCGAATGATGATACATGGATGATATATAAGATCATGCAGATCCTGATGAGATGGCTATGATGTATTTCAAGAGGATAAGTTGATATCTATATGCAGACATACCTTGCTACATGAAATTTACAGGTTGCTGATCTGGAAATGGTTGTACGCGAGTTTTATGAAGAACATCTGCGTATATATGTAGGTTTATGTGGATGTAGTCGCGTATATGGTGTTTTTGAAGGAAATCAGTGGGTACAAACTTTGGTTGATGGAAGTCTGATATGGGTCTAACAGAGACCATCTGAAACAGGTTTAGGGGGAGGAGATAAACTTCTGATAATGCATTGTTGGCGTTATCTTAGAAGCTTTTGGTTCAAGTACTCAGTGGTTGTTGATGCAGAAGGAGAACAGAAGGAGAACATGGTTGCTGATCTGAATAGTGATTGATAGATGATGTTGATATTAGTTATTGATAACTTTCATAGTCTTGCTCTAGATATTTCATCTCTATGTCATATATGTCTTTTGTTATCAATGTCATGTAACGGCCTATTTTGGTTTCCCCTCTATGCCTGGGATGAATGATGTAATGTACTTGTTTATCATGAGTAAACTTCTAGTGTAAGCCCACTTGGATGGGTGGATGAATCAATATTTGTATATCCTCACTTGGTTGAGAGATGGATGTATGTATGAGCCTTTGGTGATAGGAAGGTCATTTAAGATAGAGTCATGTTCTTCTTGTAGAACATATTTTTGCAGACCTTGCCTATAGTTAGGGGGAGCATGAACAGCACACTTCAGCAATCCAGAGACTCAGCATGTACTCAGGGGGAGCATGGACAGATTGGTACACCTTGGCATATATAAAGGGGGAGCTCATTCAGAAATTTCAGCAAGCACCCAGGGGGAGTATGGACAGCAAAGGAAGAGAATATCTCGGTCCGCCCTTTGCCCTTGATGTCAAAGGGGGAGAGTGATTTGGTAGTGTTGCCATCAAGTCCAAAGAGGGAGATTGTTGGCATTATGATGCAGGTGTTGTACTTGATGGAAACCAACTCGTAGAAGATCAACTCACTTATATATATCTAGATGAATCTACGGAAGAGATATCAGATGCGACATAATGCATGGGATGCTGGACAACTCAAAGGAATCAGATGACAGTTCTCAGTATGACAAGTTAGCTTTGTCATCAAGTCCAAAGGGGGAGATTGTTGGCATTATGATACATATGTTATACTTGATGGCAACTCACTCATCTCAGATGATAAATTATAGTTCAGAGAAACGTTCACGCACTTTCATGAAGAGAAAAGTTCGTTTCATGCAAAGAAAAGTTCACGCACTTTCATGTAGAGAAAAGTTCCTTTCATACAGAGAAAATTTCATGCACTTTCATGCAGAGAAAAGTCCCTTTCATGCAGAGAAAAGTTCACGCACTTTCATGAAGAAAAAAGTTCCTTTCATGCAGAGAAAAGTTCATGCACTTTCCTGCAGAGAAAAGTTCACTCACTTTCATGTAGAGAAAAGCACACGCACATGGGAAATCTTATGGTTGGTTCATGGTATTAGTCCAACAATTTTTGATCCTATGGTTTTGGTCCATGGTATTGCATCCAAAAGAGTTGAACCCAAGTATTGGGTCCGTGGTATTGTTTTGTTATGGTTTTGGACCATGGTATTGAGTAAGGCCTAAGAATATAAAAGGAGAAGAAGATCATTAGGCAAATGCATGGAAAAAGACTTGAATATCTGATGTAGTATGAGATCCAGTATGCAGGATATGGGTTATGATGCATTTCTTGATCTGAGCTAAGGAGGGATCTCGTCGGTTGATGGAGAACAAGATCTAAGGATAGATCAGGATCAAATGGTTTGAAATGAATCATCTTTATATGGTTTGATCATGGATAGACTAGATTTGAATTATTGTTGCATGTTTTATTGTACGCATGTTATGATTTGGGTATGACTAATGTCTGAAACAACCGCAAAGTTGTGATTGAATATGTATAGATCTATACACAAGTTGGCTTTGGTGAAAGCATGTATAGATGCGGGTTTGATTCATCATAGTAGAGTATACATAATGAAGTATGATGTTTGAAGTTGCAGTTGGGTTTGATTGTTATTGTAGAGTTCTGTAGTCTGCTCTGTGTTCTGGTGACTGTGTTGTTGACAGGGTTTCAGTGTTTCAGTGATTCAGAAATTGATGATGCTAGTATTGATTGTTTTGTGCTTCAATGATATTGATGGGTCTAGTATGAAAATTGGATGAAACGTGGCCTTCAAATTATAGTGTTGTGCTTTAGGAGTATCCAGTCTGAAAATGTATGAAACGTGGTACCTGGAGGAAGAAAGAGAAGGTTGTTGCTTTCTATAGGTCGGCACCTACGTACTAGTACATCAGCTAGTACAAGAGCTAAGGGGGTGGTAGCTCCCTTCCAGTAGCAGTTGGAGAACGAGTAAAGGTTGGAGCATTTCAGTAGGCCAGCACCTACGTACTAGTAAGTGGATCGG
>APFE030312388.1:59068-118248 GCA_000404065.3 Pinus taeda
GAGAGAAGGTTGTAGCCTTCTGCAGGTAGAAGCCTGCATACTAGTATAAGACTGCACCAGTACAAAACTATTGTAAAAGAAGTTTCTTATTAAAAGAAGATAGAGACGACTTGCAGCAAGTGGTTTTCACCCACATTGGGTTTCCACCTTATATCATGTGTTCATGTGTGCTTCTTGTGTGTGATGATCTGTTCTGTTTTATTGCACCTGCTTACTATACATATGGTCAAAGAAGTTCTCATGCACTAACTAAATATCAACATTTAATGGGTTAATTGAATCATAAGTATTTTGGATATACGATAGTTGCATTAGACACAGTTGCATTGAAGTAGCGTATATGTATCTAAGTATGGAAATGAAAAAGTTTTATTGATTTGATAATACTGATTCACCCCCCCCCCCCCTCTCAGTGTTATTTCCAACATATTGTTGAATCACATGAGGAGGACTTATT
The DNA here is from genome assembly GCA_000404065.3 of Pinus taeda. Classification (NCBI taxonomy): domain Eukaryota; kingdom Viridiplantae; phylum Streptophyta; class Pinopsida; order Pinales; family Pinaceae; genus Pinus; species Pinus taeda. Next base: position 59,526 of record APFE030312388.1, read on the forward strand.
ACAAATGGTACTTTTATCTCGTAATTTTGCTTTACTTATGTATTTAGCAAAAATTTCTCTTCAAGTTGTTTATGTATGAGCGTTTGAACCTTGGTTATCATTTATTGCACTTTTGTATGGTGATGGCCTAAATTTTATGCTAGATTGCATGAATAATTTCTTATGCGATATATCTTTCACAATCATTTCGACTAACTACTTATCTGAAACAATTATTGTTAAACAATTTCATTTCTTATTGCAATTGAATAATCTTTATTACCAATTGCTTTTGGACATTATTGTAGATCGCATACTTCAAATTTATTCCTGGGTATATTCATAGCTAGATAGTGCTTAAATTATGATATATACATGTGATTATTAGTTTAGATTAGATTAATTTTAGCTAAAACATTACTCCAAATATCACATATCACCCCATCAGCACTATCATAAATTAGATTGGGAAACTGGTCCCATTATCCCCTGTCCAGGCCAACACACCAAACGGAAAAGGAATTGCCAACCAAGGGCTGGACTGGGTGGTTTTCCCCCATGTTGTAAGTAGCGATTTTCGAGGCTCCAACATTGCCCTCCAACATTCTCTAGCACCTCGTTTGTAAATGGCATAGGTGGGTCATGGATGCACGCATCATTCAACTTCCTCAGGTCTACGCATATCTGAATTTCATCCTGTTGCTTCTTTTGTTGGACTACCATGGGAATTACCTAGTCTGATTCTTCCACAGGTTTAATGATCTGAGCTTCCAGCATCTTATCCAACTCCTTCTGTACTTTTGCTTATATTTGGGATTTAATATGTAGGGGCGTTGCTTTTATAGGCTTTGCATCTTCCTTCCAAGTAATCTTCATGATGCCCAAATCCCCTACTATCCCCTCTAGATCAGAAAACTTGGTGGGAAACAAGTCTTGATACTCGCACAACAACTCTGTGACCTTATCAACTGTATATTCATCCCAATATTTGCCTATCTTAGCAAAATTCAGCTGTACGTCTGATCCAATATTTACTTGCTTAGTATTTAAAGGCTCTGAGATGTTGGGGATCGTTTCCTTAGGTACCTCAACCTCACACTATCCTTTAGACTCGGGAATATTAATGTTTCTGGGGTCATCTTCTCTTTCTTCTATAGTCACTATTACACGAAAAATTGTCACCGTGACTTTCTGTAATCAATATGAGTCTATCACCACTCATACATACCTCCTTTGCAAGTCTTAAACTTCAGCTCTGCATATCAAGCTTTGAAAATGAGATAAAGTCCTTAAAAATCTCTAAAACTCTGGTTTCAGACTTTCTCTTAGCCTTACCTGTGGTGCCGCACTCACTGGTCATGTCCTCTACACACCTAATCACTTTGTAACTACATATATGGGTGTGAACCCCTGTAAAAGTGAAAAGGCATGAGTTTATTCTTAAAAACTCACTTTGAGTCAATTCTGGAAGCTTCTAGAGGGAATCTTGCGCTGGCAAGTTTGCTCCTGGAGGGTGCATGCATCCCATTCCTTAAGGAGCTAATCCCTTGATGTGAGGAGCTTATCCCCTTGAAGGAGGACTCTATCCCTTCAATGGTGGACCTGTAACCTCCTTCCCTTGCATTGTAAAATGAAGCCTTGGGCTGGTTACTTGGGAGGTCGAAAGCTGAATATTTTTGAGGGTATATGTTGCTGGAACTTAGTCTTCCTAATTGAGCTTTTGAGAGGAAAGATCGCATACATTTTGATCTCATTTGGGAAAGATTGAGGCTTGTCAAAGTAGAGGAGATTCCTACCTGGACCCTGCGAAGAGCTTGTACAGCATCAAGGCACCAAGGTTGTAAAGTTCTTCTTTCTCAAAGTTAATACAATCAAGTTTATTTTTCTCAATAAGCTGTGTTTAATGGTTTATTTCATAGACTCCTTGATCACTATGATGAACATGATTTATTATATTAGTTATGCAGGTGTTCTTTGATGTGTGCTTGTTTGTGTTTGCAGGTTATTAAAAGGACACTCTTTGAAGCTGTTGAAGCAAGGCTTCCACAAAATAGCGTTGGACTTGAGGTAGGGTCTAAAACACTTCTTAGTTTGTATTAATGAATCGAAATATGTTTAGAGAAAAGTAGATTTGCTTGTCCTACTTGTTGCTAGATATCAACTGATACTAGGGAGATCAGTCTTGTCCACAAGAATGATTTATCCGCTTAACAAATTGGCGACTCCACTGGGGACGAGATTTGATTGTTTAATTTTCCTTGATCTTTGATTTGAGAAACTTGATTTTGTGTTTCTGGTTTTTACTTTATGTGTGTGGGATTGGGTAGTTTATCAGTTCTAGATTGATTTTTTATTTTTTAGAAATTTTCACGAGGACCGCATGTTTTTCTTAAGTTACAGTGCGGACCTGACCGCATTGTTACTTTACTGCACAGAGCGGTACCGCACCTGGTTTCACTGGGCGCCTACGGACCTTGTCAAAATTTTTGAAAATCTTGAAATCTTAACATCCAGTTTAGTTTAGATCTTTTTTGTTACTTTTATCCTCTGTCCAGATCCATATATATCCTGTTAAAAGTCTCTCATAAGCGAGTTCCATTGGTATTGTGTTTTGAATGAATTTTTAGAATTTTTTGCATGCTTGGTTTGGTCTTCATTCAATCTTTGTAGTGACTTGAAGCTTAGAAGCCTAACAGACCTTAGATCACCCTAGAATCTTTTATCTTCTTGATAAGTCTAGCTAGTTAGTGAGATCTTCCTTTGCTGAGAAATTAATTTTTTTCTCTTTGCAAAACTTTGAATGAACTTGGTCAAGTTGTGAATTTCATTTGTTATAAAAAACATAGTTGGATGTTTTTGGTTGATTTGTCTTGTTGAACGAATTAATCCTTAGTTTGTTGAATAACTAAGGGAAAACATCCTCAGAAAACATTTGAAGCTTTTATTTCGATTAGTTTTAAGAAGTTAGATCTCAAGATTAGATTTTTCATAGTTTTGAGTTCGTTGTCCTGAAATTTTAGTTTCTCTTTTGAAAAATTGTTTTTCTAGTTTTGAGTGTCAAAACAAAAAGGGATTTATTTCATAAGCATAATTAGTAGCTTCGTTTGAGTGTTTTGAAGAAGACAAAAACAAACAAAAGTTTTTCTTTTTATTTTTATGTTGAAGGAAAGTTTTGTTTTTCAAGAATTGCATTCTCAACTCTTCCTTTAGCTAGAGATTCATTGAAAACGAAAAGAATTGATCATCTTAGGTGCATTTTTTAGCATTTTGGAGTCGAGTCTTCACACCACAAAGTTTCATCTCCATACCATTTGACTTAAGAAACAACCAATAAAATTAACGCTTAATTAAAATTCATCTAGCAATCTTTTTATTTCTAGGACTCTTATTCATCAACATAACTTAGGTTAGTATCTTGGAGTAAGGAGTAATTAACTCTCCAAGATAGTTAAAACAAATAAGTAGTCGATCTTGCGATAGGAAGAAATCCAATTGTTACATCTATGCTCTGGGAAAACTCCTCTTAAAGGAGAAGCATGAGATCATATCTGAACCAGTGAGGTAATCAATCCTTCCTCATTGGGAACGATAAAAGATATTCATGTATTAAAAATTGTAAACCTCGGATTGACCATTGTTGAGGAGCCTCGGGTCACTTGTTGGTAAACCTTGGATTATGTCAAGGAGCCTTCAAGGGGATTGATCTTGTTACTCTGCCCTTGTGTGCATATCGGATCGTAGACTGTTCCCCCAGGTATATTTGTTTCTGTTGGTAACCTTGGTGGCTATAATCTTTAGGATTCTTCCTAAGGTGATGGTGGAGGGAAGATCACACTATACCTGGAACAAACATCAACTAGACTCACTTGGACTCTCTGGGGGGTTATCTTCACTTGAGACGGTTTTGTGGAGAAATTTGTTCCAGTCTGTTTCATTAAGCAGGTTGTTGGGGTAACTGTTCCAACCGCCATTCTGTATAGAATTCTGTGAGGATGGATTTCATCACCAACTAGTGTTTTCGGTACGGAAAAATATTGTTTGTGTGTGGTTTGAACTCTTAGATTGTTAGGTGTGTTCTTCAATTGTTTGGTTCTTTAGAGACATTAAGTGGTTTTATTGAGATTTTTCTTTGTTCTCGTATGAAGTAATTAATTAATTAATCGTGGTTGAATTACCGAGACAATCACGTAGACTTCGGGGCAGCCTCCCAAATATACGCCAAGTCAGCTTGAAGGGCTAAAAGCTCTTGTCACACCTAGTGAAAGTAGATTTGGGTCACCATAGGCTAGAGAATCATCTTTGGTTATTCATCCTGATTATCACATTCCAGCAACAGAGTATATTTCTGAACCGCTTTCAGTTTCTGAGCTTACAGGTAGTTTTTATTCTACTGGTGAACTCGTTGAGGGACCTGAAATTTCTGAACCTGAAACTGAACCTGCTGCTACTCCATCCTCAGGATTTGCTTCTCTAGTTTCTAGTGCTCCTGGTTCACCCAGGGTAGGAAGTGTCATTACTCAGAATCTTCCGACGGGACTTATTTCTATTGAAGAACTTATTATTCCGAACGAGGATATAACTCCCCTTGAAAATCAACCAACTATAGAACTTAGGGAGCGTGAATCTATTTTTTACAGTCCTTTTCAAAGTGATGCTTGGTATGTATCTTTGATGAACTTTTTAGAAAATCCAGGTCTCGCTGCTTCACCACCTCGTATTCCTTTTCATCCAACACCCAGAGGTTATTATCCTCCTTCGAATATGTCAAACCAGTTGTCCATGTTTTCTCAAAATCCGGAAACGTTTTTATATGGCAGTCCTTCTGTTCTGTCTGGGTATCAGTCAGTTTCTGGGACTTTTTCAGGAGCGTCTCCCCAACCCATCGAACATGGGGTATCAACTGGTCATAACGGGCCTCCACCATTGAGTGTAGAAGAAATTATTATGATGTCTGGTGCTATTCCAAATCCGCAACCTCAAGGTCGTCAGAATCCGCCTGGGGGGCAACCTCAAGGTAATCCGTTCTCGCCTGAGGGGCAACCTCAAGGTCAATACATACCTGAGGGTCAGTACATGCCTCAAGGTCAACCCGAGACTCAATATATACCTCAAGGTCAACCTCAGACTCAGTATGTACCTCAAGGTCAACCCTAGTATCAATATATACCTCAAGGTCAACCCCAGTATCAGTACCCGCCTCAAGGTTATCAACCTCCAGGTCAGTACCAAACTCAAGGTTTCCTACCACCTTCTGGTCAATCTTTTGTTCAAGGAACTAGAAATTATTAGTCCTACACTCAACCTAGTTATGGTCCTCAATATGCTCAACCTGTTATGGGCCCTTACCCCGGAATGAATATGGTGTGGGATCCATCTCAACCTCAACAGATTTTGCAACCCAATGTGCAGTTGTCATCTCAACCTGTATAACCCATGGTTTCTGGTTCAACCCAACAACCCGTCCAGTCTACTATCCAAACCTATGCACCTGGTGTAGTTCATCAGCATGGGCCTAGTTCGCCTCAAACTTTGCCTCAATTAACTGCTGCAACTATTGCAGCTTCTGTTCAATCTACCCCACCTACTTCCAGAGTATCGATAGCTCCAGTTTCTGCTGTTCCTGTATCAAATCCTTAGACCTATGTACCCCAGTTTGGACCTACAATCCAGACTTTGGTCCAAATGCCTGTAGGACAACCTAGTCCAAGTATGGTTGTCACAAGTCAACCTCAATTTGCTTATCAACCATACCAGGGACAGTATCAATACGGTCCTACTGTGCAAACCCCAGTTTATCAGTATCAACCATACCCTGGGTATAAATATCAACAACCTCTACCTCAACCATCCCAGCTTGGTCTGGTTAATCCTGGTTTTCCGGGAGGATATAATATTCCGAATGCGAATCCAATTCCAGGTTATCCTGGGTATCCTCCTCCTGGAGCTGGTATTATGTCCCAAAGTTTTTGAGATCCTAACCGTCAGTTACCATTCATCATAACTTTGGATTTACCCGACTTGTCGCGCCTTACGAACGATCCAATTAATTATCTTTCGTACTGGCCGCCAATGCCTAATAACTTGCCTAGTGATATTCCCAAGTTTGAAGGAAAACCTGTAGAGGATCCCTCGAACCATGTGATGACTTATCACCTCTGGTGTGCATCAAATTCCATTATAGATGATTCACTTTGTTTAAGGCTTTTTCAATGCACTCTGATTGGTCTCGTGGCTAAGTGGTACATTGAGTTGCCACGAAGCTCTTTTTATAATTTTAGTCAGTTAGCTACTTCGTTCTTAACTCATTTTCAGTTGCCTGTTAGATATGACAATGGCACAGAATTATTAACTTCATTAAAATAGTCAACTTCTACGTATATTTCACACCATATTCATGAATGGCGACGTTGACGACGTTTAGTGAAAGTTTATATCCTAGATCAAATTTTGGCAGAATGGTTTGTTAAATCCTTATTACCAAAAATAACTGAGAATGTAGCTAAGGCAAGAGTCATTACTGAGGAGCAAGCAATTGCTCAAGCTCAGTACCTTCACTTAGTTTATATGCAGTCAGGTACTTTACATGAAAAAATCCTCGATCTTCCCAAGCAAAATCAAATAACTGCAACTCCTTAAGGGTCTCATGCCACTGATGATATGATTGGTACAGTTAATACCAAAAGTAAGAAGAAATCTACAAAGAATTTTTCTCCTATTATAACTTTACCAGATTCCCTGACAAGAGAAGCTTCCACTGAATTTCCTACTGATATCCATGTTGTAGAATCTTCTACGACCAAATCCAAATCCGGTGGTAAAAAGAAAGGGAAGAAGAAAAATAAACAAAACGCAAAAGAGAAACCAGAAAAAACTGAATCTACTGACAAGAAACGTAAACCTGCTATCCTTGTCTCACCTATGATGAGCAACACTTTACAAGAGATTGTCCACATCGAGCTGAGGTTTCAAAAGTCGTCAAAGGTTCTCAAACACCTGTTGTCTTGAAAGATCCTTTTCCCACTCAAGATAGTAAGATGATAGGTTCTTCCTCAAATGCCTCAGAATAACCAATTATGATGATGTCCCATGTCAGGATTGCAACACGATCGCAAGGTTATGGAAGTAAGAATCCTGTTGGTGGTAAGGAACCAGAATCTTCTAGTTCAAACCCACCAACTTCAACTCCTCCTCGTTCTGATCCCCTACAGATCGAGAAACCTAATCCAGACATAGTAAACAAACCGCCTGCTAAAGGTATACTTCGGAAGTCAGCTTTCAATCCACATGCAAGAGCTACTCAGAACTATAACATTGTTGAAGATTTAGTTATATCCCCTTCAGCAATGTTGGCTTTGGAAGTGCTGCAATCATGTCCAGCACAGCGTAAATTGCTTTTGTCTGCTATCGGAGCCATTGATCTATAGGATTCCAACCTTATAATATTCGATTTAGAAAATATTACACCTCGTTTACCTCATTAAATGGCTTTCCAGATCCCAGTGTTAGTCAAAAATAGGCCTTGCTTTCGAACTGTGATTGATGAGGGAGATTCAATGTGTATTATGTCGATTTCATGTTGGAAATCTCTTGGTTCTCCGACACTTAACCAATCCCCGACGATTTTGAAGGCTTTTGATGGCCGAGCGTTTCATCCTTATGGAATTCTGCAGGATTTACCTATAGGGGTAGAAGGAAAAACTGTTAATCTAGATGTGGAGGTGGTTGATGCCCCTCTATATTACAACCTTCTTTTGGGTCGCAGTTGGTCTTACATGATGACTGCTATTGTTTCATCGGTCTTTCGGCTCATAAATTTCCCTTATAATGGAAAGATCATTACAATAGATTAGTTGAGTTACTTTTCATCCGACCCAGCCTCTTCTGAGAGTATTCAAAATGTCAATAAAACAAATATCCCTTACAAGGATGTTGGATTGGGATTAGTCAAAGATTTTGGTTTACTAGGAACTTTTTCCTTTCCTTCTCCAAATGTATCACCTCCTTTTGCAACCATTCATATGATTTCATCAGACACTATTGTTCTTGATTATCCTTGGATCGTTCCTTCCGATTCCGAGGTGGACTCATTTGGTACTGCTATGCCCTTGAGTCCATTTGAAGTTGCATATCAGGCGGTACAATCATTTTCCGACTCTAGTTCAACCGAAATCGATCCAATGAATGTGGTCCATGAGGAATCACTTTCAATCTCAACCTTAGATTCAACAACCTTTTCTGAAACTGTTCATGCTAATGAGAAGATTCGTGAGATTTTATCTGTTGATGATTTACCATGGGAAGATCTTCATCATCGATCTTCGTTTTTACCTGAGCTTGATCATTTTGAAAATGATCTCTCCTCTATTTTTACCACTGATTATGTCAAGTAACCACAGAATCCATTGAAACATTCTGATTTTGAGTTGAATTTGGGAAACATTTCTCGAACTATTTCTATTGACATTTCAGTGAAGCCCGAAATTATTGAAAAAAATCATATAGGTGCTTCTTGTACGGACGAGGAAATCCAAACTTATAAAGCCCTATTTCAAGAATTTCGTGATGTGTTTGCCTGGTCATACAAAGAAATGCCAAGAATCGATCCATCAATTGCTGTCCATGAAATCAAAACTTACCTGGATGCTAAACCCGTTCGGCAACGTTTGCGTGAGATTCACCCACGAAAAGCTGATGAGCTGAAGTTGAGAAATTACTTAAAGTAGGTTTTATATATCCGATCCCTTTAACGGATTGGGTATCAAATATTGTTCCTGTTAACAAAAAGCAAGGAACGATACGAATATGTATTGATTATAGGGATATTAATCGAGCCTGTCTAAAATAAAATTATCCAACTCCCTATATCAATCAAATAATTGATGATTGTTCTGGCAGTGAAATGTTCTCCTTTATGGATGGATTTTCTGGTTACAATCAAATTAACATACTCCCTGCTAATCAACCAAAAACGACTTTCATTTGTCCGTGGGGGACCTTTGCTTATTGCAAATTACCTTTTGGGTTGAAGAACGCCGGAGCAACTTTTCAAAGGGATATGTCTTACGCATTTCACGACATCAAGCACATTGCGCAGCCATATCTCGATGATTTACCTGCTCATTCATTACGTAGAGCCGATCATCTCACTCACTGACGAGCCATCTTTATGAGATGTAGGCATTATCCAATTAGGTTGAATCCACACAAATGTGTTTTCTGTATAGAAATGGGTCACTTACTGAGATTTGTTGTTTCAAAAGCCGTCATTCGTGTCTATCCCTCAAAGGTTGAACCAATTGTTAAATTACCTCCGTCTTCGACTCTTCGCCATCTCCAAAGTTTGCAAGGGAAAGCAAACTTTTTACGTCGATTCATTCCTAACTATGCCGAGGTTACGAAAAGTTTTACCAAGTTGTTGAAACAGAACACTCCATTCTTTTGGGATGAGATAGCTCAGAAATCTTTTGATGCACTTAAACACGCATTGACCCATGCATCGTTATTGCATCCTCCCAACTACAACTAGGATTACTTTTTGTACATCGTCGCTTCTCATTCCACCATTGGAATGGTTTTAGTTCAGGAAGATGAATTCAATGCTAAGCATGTGATTTACTATCTTAGTTGAACTTTGAATCCAACTGAGCTTAAGTATTCACATGTGGAGAAATTGGCTCTGGCAGCTGTTCAAGCTGTCTAGCGATTTCGTCATTACATTCTACTATGCAAAACAACAGTGCTTTCTGACTGTAACCCTATGACGTATATTTTGACTAAAAAATTGCTAGGGGGCAAGTATTCCAAATGGATTGTTATCCTACAGGAATTTGACCTGGAATTTGAAAAATCCAAGTCAAAGAAGTCTTTGGTTTTCGTAGAGTTGATGTGTGACTTCCCTCGTTCTAATACCGAAACTATGGCAAAAGAATCCCTTGCGGATGAATCTTTGTTTCTTATAGTACTCTTGATCCATGGTATGGGGATATAATTGTCTATCTCCAAACCCAATCTTTTTGGCCTGAAATTTCACGATCTCAACGAAAGAAAATCTATTTTCAATCCCAACCATACAAAATTATTGGAGATACACTCTATCATCGTGGGGTGGATTCTGTTTTTTGTCATTGTTTAACTCATGAAGAAGCTGAAAAGGTCCTGGATGACTGTCACTCTAGAGCATGTGGCGGTCATATGTCTGGGTATGCCACAGCCCAAAAGATATTGCGCACTGGTTATTTCTAGCCGTCCTTATTTAAAGATTGTATCAATGCAGTCCAGAAATGTCATAATTGTTAAATTTTTGATCGAAAGATGCATGCTCCACCTGCTCCTCTCCACCCTATAATTGTCGTTGGTCCTTTTGAAAAATGGGGTATCAATTTTATTACATGTAACGCTCACTCGACTGGGGGGCATGCGTATATCATCCTTGTGGTAGATTATTTTACCAAGTGGGCCGAGGCGATGCCTACATTTTTAGCAGACGGCAAAATTGCTGCTATTTTTATTTTCAATCATATAATTGCTAGGTTCGATGTTCCTCAAGCGATTATCACTGATCATGGAAGCCATTTCTGAAACATCATGATGACAAAGCTATCAGATCAACTTGGCCTATGTCACGATAGCTCTACTCCATATTACCCACAGGCTAATGGTCTGGTTGAGGCAATCAACAAAGTTCTAGTCACCATGATCTGACGAATCATTGGAATTCATCGGTCGAATTGGCATAACATGTTATTTTCATCTCTTTGGGCATATTGAACTTCAGTCAAAACATCAACAAGGTTCACTCCTTTTCAACTTGTTTACGGGTTGGAAGCTGTGTTACCCATTGAATGCGAAATTCTGTCATTACAAATAGCCATAGAATTACTTCCAGCCACTTCTGAACAGGAAAAATGTTTGTTGTACTTAGCTCAATTAGATGAGAATCAACGTGATGCTTCTTTAGCAATCAAGACTCACGCAAAAAGGATTAAAGCTCAGTATGATCGAAATGTTAAACCTCGTAATTTTTCGGAAGGGGACCTAGTTTTATTATACGATCAAGCTAACGATAAGCTAGGAGCTGGAAAATTCGTACCCATGTGGCATGGTCATTTTGTTGATAAGCGAAAGCTGGCTAAAGGGGCGTATGAATTAGTATATTTTGACAGTGTCTCTTTAGGTTAACCTAGAAATGGGCTTTACCTGAAGAGATATTATGCTTAAAGTTTGGTGTGGAGATTTTGGTTAGAATAGATTTCTTTCTGGTTGGTGTGTCTTAGATGAGAAAGGATGCCTAGTTTTAGAGTGTGTTTTTTTGTTATTCCTGCTTATCTTGGTTTTACTCTTGATATTGCAGATATCGATGTCTTCTCAAACATACATTAGTTTTGCTGATGGTGCTTGTCATAGTACATGGAATATTTCTTCCGCAGCCTGTGTTATCTATTCACCCTCTGACGAGTTAGTATATATGCATGGGGTAAGCCTTGGTCAAACAACAAATAACATTGCAGAGTACAGTGCAGTGATTGAGTTATTATTTGAATCCATCTCATTTGGGATTCAGAGTTTGATTGTAAGGTTAGATTCTGAACTCGTTGTATTATAGCTTAACAGGGTTTATGCCATTAGAAATCCAGTATTATTAAGATTATTTTTGAGAGTTCATCTCTTGGAATGTGAATTTGACTACATTGAATATCAACATATTCCAAGACATTTAAACACATTAGAAGATGCAGTTGCTTCTCAAATGATAAATAGACATTTGCAATAATCAAAACAATAAATTTAAAAGCATCCCATAAACATGTTATACAAGATAACCAGTAATAGTGATATATCATAGCATAGAAGTGTGTCAAAATATACATCGTCTTTGATCATAGGTTGAAAAACACCTTATGATCGGCAAAAATGATAGCAAAAAAAGATATAAATGTCATATGAAGTCTGTAATGGCAATCATCCTATCCCTGATGATGATCACGATAAGAAACCACTGCTCGGGCTACCCTATAAAGGAACCTCCTAAAAGGTCCTAGGACCCTAATCACATAACATTGAAACCTAAGAGGAATATCATCTATGCTAGTCTCTGGAATATCTACTGTTAAGCGCTCTAGATGACTCTCCAATTCGGCCAAGGTCTCTGCTAATTGGTCCTGTGGGGCCGGTGTTGCAGCAGCTGGGTGTCTTCTCTCATAAGGCAAAAGAGCAGTTGGTCACTATGGACCTACATGTGCATTTAAAACTTTTTACTATCACGTTTTGGACGATTTAAAACAAATAATATATATATATAAAATATATATTATTATATAGATATATATATAAAATATTGAAAACAATTTTACCTGTATCATCCCATTGCTCTCCTGGTGGAAGAGCCATGTCTAGATCACCACGATAATCCATCCTAGCATATGGAAAATCCTGTATCACGAAAAGTTGGTTTCCCAACCAGCGAAAATACTCACGTGAGAATCGAATAACCTCGGTGCCCTCCTTAGGATGGCGGGCCATGACTGCAACCCAATGCATAATCCTGGGATCTCGGGGAAGTCCAGCCTCAACAGTAGGTTGTTGTGGAACCAGCATAGGTACCCTCTCTAGGGCAAAGCTCACAACTAAGTAGCCATATCCAAAGTTCATTAGTTGTCCATTCTTTTCCCTAGTCAGTTGCCCTTTCACATTGGCCAACACAGCATCGCACTAGTTGAAGATGGCACCTCGAAAGCAGTCTACTGCCATGCGCATCTGGGAACCGATAGCTAAATGCAATGCTGCACTTCCGCATAGTCTGGTGATAGTAAATGTGATCACTTTAAGTTCAGGATGGGTGATGGTCTTCACATCTATCCATTTGTCCGCAGTTTGGACATTGCAAAACTCTAGGCGGAGACTAGTGATAGACTGGCCACCTGGCCTAGATTCGAATAGAGATAATCCTTCACCTCTCTTCGACAAACCAGTCAGAAAATAAATGTCCTCTGGCTCGATTTCAAGCCGGTGTCCTCCAATAACGAAACACTAGTCCTCCATGCTCCACCTGTCTACCAGCCATTGTAGAAAGTCTACCTGTGCCCTCATGCTAGGTATGGCCCAAAATTTCAGTAGTTCGCATGCTCTTAAAGCCTATAATGAAGGTGGATGGAGTAATGCGGCTTGATCCACATCTTCGTGTTCTCTTTCCCGCCAAATAAGCATCTTGTCTATCTACATTGCAAAATAGGCGGTTTAGAATTTTGTGATTTCAAAACATTTGGGCAGAAATGAGAAATTATAGGGTTTCAAAACACATTTCGTGGGGTCCGCACCCGCCGCATTAGGGACAGTGCGTAGGTTCGCACTCGTCCTTAAGGGTAGGTGCGAGAACCCAACTGTTTCATTTATACGAAAAAGTCGGAGTTCGCAGGGTATACATGCTACGCCTACGCAACCACCACGAGCGATTTTTAACCATAATTTTCCTCAAAAAATGAATTTTAAAGCCCTAAAAATGAAAATGAAGCGGATGAATTGCAAGTCAGGGATGATGTGGATTACCTGGAGAGGATGGTTCTTGATTCCAGTGGTTGGATTTTCTACAATCTTCACAGGAAGTTTTCTTACCAAAAGCTCTTACTTTTTACTCCAAAGCCAAACGGTGAAAATGAACTTGTAAAAGCCCTTTTTATAAGATTTTTTGAATAAATGAATTTTTAATTTATTTATTTTTCACTTTAAAAAGGTCACTTTTGGTACATTTTTATTAATTTTTAAACAAATATGAGTAATGTTTGCAGTTTTTGTGCAGAATATTGGGTGTTCAGAGAGAATTGGTCATTTTCAACAAAAACACATAGGAGTCCTCTTTAAGCTCTTTTGTGACTCGTAAAATATGAAAATACTACCATGTTTTTCTTTTTAGACTCGTTAATATGGAATTAAATAGTCCACTTACAGCTCTTTTCTGATCGTATAAACATGAAAATATTGCCAGACTTTTGTCATTTGAAGTTTGATATTGGTAATAAAACGACGTGTTTTCGATCACTTTTTTACTTTTTCAAATTGAAGACACTAATTATGAAAACTACTCCTTGATCGTAATGGTCAAGTGGTTCTCTCAAGTATTATTTTATACTTTTTTGGGCTTGGGAGACACAAATTTACGGAAAGGACAACCATGGAGTTTTCTTAAGTTTTTCTTCTGACTCCCTAAAATTGGAAAACGCAGAGTTTCTCCTATATTGGACTCATTAAAATTTAACAATGAAGGACCTGTTCAATTACAAACAAGAACGGACCACTCCTTCTTAGGGTTCGAATCTTAAACTAAGTTGGACTCATCCAAAGGATGAGCTTATAACCAAGAAAATGTTATCCTCCTCAAGCTTGTCAAAAATAAAGAGGTACTTGCTAGAAATGGTGGGGGAAAGAGAGAAAAATGAACCTGATTGTTATACTTTGTCTTTTCAAAAGCAGTCAACCACTCTTGAACATGACACCTTTCATTCACCTCGGTTGGGAAATCCTTTACCTAACAGTTAATCAAACCATATTGAAAGTCTTTAGCCAGTTTCCGGGTATTAGCTTTAGGTCAATTGTAACCAAACCGTCTGTAGTGTCGTTATGTGTTCAAGAAGTTAGTTCAAATAAACCATTCATTTGTGAAATATCTGTCATCCATCTTGACCATCCCTGAGTTAGTCCTTGCTAAATACATTTCTTCAATGCTGAATTTATGATTTCGTGTTGTGGGCTTGCCTACAACGAATCACTTTCTATCGACTCCAACTCATTTTCTAGAAAGATGATCTAGAAATCGTTAGTACCTTGAAATCTACACGCCTCAATGGCAGGTTTCTCACCTTTGACGATAGGTTGCATCATTGACCTTCAACCAAAGGATTCTGTGACATGTTCGACATCGACCCATTCATTCACATTTCATGGATTGTACTGAGTACTTTGAGGACCATTAACATTACTGGTGGTTCCTCTCACACTTGTTAATGGTTTACATCATTGACCGGTAATCAAGTGGTTTCTACCATGTTTGATTTTGACACATTCATTCACATGGATAGAATCGTACTAGTTCGGGAAGCAGAAATGAAAACCCTGGATCTAGTTTCGACCATCCAGGCTATGAGGAATTTTGTTATTCATTATACAATGTACTATTCCTAAACAGATGGTTGTGCCCATATTGTGTCTACATATGTCTATACTTCTGATGTATTACAAAATCATTCCTGTATCAAAGCAGTTTAGATAGTTTCTAGTCAGTTTTGATCTGAGTATGGGAATGCCTACCTCAGCGATGATATGATCATATATATATATATATTGCATTGAATGTTTTTACAATTTCTGGCCGGGGTATCCACAGGAAGATCCTGGAAATGATAAAGCACTTCACTCTTCATAAATGATAAAACTATCCTCATCTATTACAGACTTCGCACTTTAGGGGGCAATCTGTTACACGAAAAATTGTCACCATGAATTTCTATAATCAATATGAGTCTATCACCACTCATACATACCTCCTTTGCAAGTCTTAAACCTCATCTCTGCATATCAAGCTTTGAAAATGAGAGAAAGTCCTTAAAAATCTCTAAAACTCTGGTTTTGCACTTTCTCTTAGCCTTACCTATGGTGCCGCACTCAATGGTCATGTCCCCTATGCACCTGACCGCTCTGTATCTGCATATATGGGTGCGAACCCCTGTAAAAGTGAAAAGGCACGAGTTTATTCTTAAAAACTCACTTTGAGTCAATTCTGGAAGCTTCTAGAGGGAATCTTGCGCTGGCAAGTTTTCTCCTTAAGGGTGCATGCATCCCATTCCTTAAGGAGCTAACCCCTTGATGTGAGGAGCTTATCCCCTTGAAGGAGGACTCTATCCCTTCAATGGTGGACCTATAACCTCCTTCCCTTGCACTATAAAATGAAGCCTTCAGCTGGTTACTTGGGAGGTTGAAAGATGAATATTTTTGAGGGTATATGCTACTAGAACCTAGTCTTCCTAATTGAGCTTTTGAGAGGAAAGATCACATACCTTTTGATCTCATTTGGGAAAGAGTGAGGCTTGTCAAAGTAGAGGAGATTCCTACCTGGACCCTGGGAAGAGCTTGTACAGCATCAAGGCACCAAGGTTGTAAAGTTATTCTTTCTCAAAGTTAATACAATCAAGTTTATTTTTCTCAATAAGTTGCGTTTAATGGTTTATTTCATAGACTCCTTGATCACTATGATGAACATGATTTATTATATTAGCTATGCAGTTTTTCTTTGATGTGTGCTTGTTTGTGCTTACAGGTTTTTAAAAGGATACTCTTTGAAGCTGTTGAAGCAAGGCTGCCACAAACTAGCATTGGACTTGAGGTAGGGTCTAAAACACCTCTTAGTTTGTATTAATGAATCGAAATATGTTTAGAGAAAAGTAGATTTGCTTGTCCTTCTTTCCTGCTTGTTGCTAGATATCAATTGATACTAGGGAGATCAATCTTGTCCGCAAGAATGATTTATCCGCTTAACAATCACATTATAACATTCCAACGCATGGTGCAACAATGTATTCCAATCTGGCTAAACCCATTCTATTGGTTCCTTAGGTATTCTGAAGTTCACTACTTTGATTTCTTGGAGCATATCATCAGTACATTCAAAGCCATCTTCAAAGTTGAAAGTTAACATGAAGTTTTCCTTCAAGATTTCCCATTCAACCGTCCCATGTCACAACTCAGTTTCCAAGTACCAGTTCATTGGAATAGTATTAAAAGTGTGAAAAATGATGTGAACCCATTCCGGTTGTGGCTCCTCTCCCCATTCTTTAGTCCATCGTGCTAAATGTTCGTGCGAATCATCTTTCCTTATGCATTTTTCTATCATACAGGTATTAGCGTACCCAAACCTCAGCTTCATCATTCTCTAGTATTCTTTTCAATCGACAAGGTTGTCCTTATGCATACCCCACCAACGGGCAGGCGTAGCTCATAGTGTTAGATTTAGCGCTGGGAACCGATGCTCTTCTAGCATATCCCTTTCAAACCTATCCAAAAACAAATTAACATCTTCTAGCTCATTATAATAAAGTAAATTTCATACCTCAGTGGATATGCATCCAAGCAATTTTTCCAACATATTATAGTGGAGTGAGGAGACTTCATGTAATCAGTTCTGCCAATGCTCAAGCTTTTCATCAGAATTTGAAGTGCACGAACTATCCCTATCCCATGTGATTTGTCCATCCTCTGTAGGGTTGATCCAATCCTCATCGGCGCATTGATCTTATAAATCTGATCAAGATCGTCCTCCTCCTCATAATCATGGATTGGTTCAGTATATCGCGCACCTTCAATTGGATCCAACGGAACAATGACCCAGAGCTCCTTTCTTTCAAACACCATTCTGCATTATTTGAGATTAATAATTGCGTCCATATCAAAGGCCTAATCAATGCCTAGTAGAGCAGGGTAAGGGTTACTATCATCAACTATTTCTATCACTTCAAAATTAGCTACGACGCTCGCTCCTTTAATATCTACCGTGACCCCATACAGCCTCCCCATAGGAATGATATTTTGTTGGTTTTCCATACGTAGCTAGATAGGAGACCATTGTCGTACTATATTATCCAACAAAACTTAACGATGGCCATGATCTCGTGCTTGAAAAACTCCACTAAATGAAGAATCGGCCCAGCTCACGAAGTAATGCATATCATGTAAATCAAACACCAGGCCACATCAAATCTAACAAAGGATTTTGGAGACAAAACATAGGACCATGGGAATTTCCTCTATATAGACAGTGATGTGGCAAGTGGTAGATGGCCAAATGTAATTGAAGGAAAATGATGAGCTGGCAGATGATGTGGCATCTATATAGAAATGATGTCAACATGGTGATGGCATGGCAGGACATGACAAGGACGTGTGGCATGTCAATTTGGTATTTTTATGTACCCAAGTGGCCCTCTACTAGGTGACGCACAACACCACTTATATTGTGACACATTGTAGTGTGATGAAAAACTAGAAAGAAAGGTCAACATAGTGAGACATGGCATGTTGATGACATTGCATGACATATCATCGTGGCGCACAAGTAAAAATGTTCTTGGAAGTACTAGTATTGGAGATAGTTGTGATAGACATACTTTAGGAGACGTAAATGTCTTTGTTAAACTACGTGAAAATTCACATCCTCTCACAATAGGAATAGCAGTGGTGCACTATCATAGTTGATGGACTCCGAGAGACTAGAACTTCTCTGTCAATTCACTAAAGAATTCACATCTCTTCATGAAAGTTCAAGCCGAGATACATACGAGTATAGTGTGGTTAACGAACTCCAAAATATGAGAACTTGTCCATCAACTAACTAACAAATTCAAATCACCTCACGGAAGTTTATGTGTGTATATTTTCCTTGACACTTCATAATTAGATTTATTTCTAAGATACAATCACAAAAATGCCAAAATTCCACAACAAAAGCACTTTGCACAACAGAAAATGTATGACAATGAATCAATCCAGTACACAAGACAATTTTTAACCCGAAACTTGTTATATTAAAAATCTTAATACAACAAATGTAGGGCTCCCATACTAGGGATCATGGCCCTTACATACAACCTTGATACAAGATCAACTAGGGCTTGGAGTTAACAACCTATGACTACCAATTTGTCCCTGAAAAAAGTACACCTGACTTACTTGTTGATGTAGTGCCTCCATAGCCCTTTCAGTCCATGTACCTTGAACACTTATGGTAGGTCCTTTGTCACCTCTTCTGTTACTCAAAAAACTTCTGTAAATTCAAAATTCTTGCTTTTTCAACTGCTCAATATTCCACTATCAACCCTTATGCTACTCCAAGAGTGACTAATCTTAAGCTCACAAAAACTTCCCTCTAGCTACTCTTTTGCTCATCCAAGATAGTCAACTCATAAGGTCCTCAAATTTTCTCTCTTATTATCACTATGCTGCTCCAAAGATGACCAGAATTTGGACTCAAAAATTTTCCCTCTTATTTCTAATTTTTCCCTCTTGCAAAGCATTGAACTATGGCACACAATTATTCCCTCACACATTCCACAACTTTGACAGATCTAGGGCTTCATACATAGCCGACACATATGTAATTTTCTCCTCAAATTACACAAAACTATGGATTTTATATTATTGTCTAAAACACATAGGATAGACCTACCATCACATAGAATTCATCAACATGAAAACAAGTCAACATACGTCATCATGACATCCACACTAGCTACCCTGAAATCTTAGTTCTAGGCACAAAAGCACTGATCTTTTTAAACCTTTGTTAGAGATCTTTCAATACCTTGAGAATTCCCTAATTCGTCCTCCAAAAACCTCCCTAGAAACCAGCACAAAGCTCCCTTCAAAGCCCTAAAATCTCTATGTTTTCCCTTAAGATAACATGACCTTCATTCCAACAATAGACCAGGCTAATGAATCCCTTAAATGATTCTCCTAAACTTATGTTACAGGGGTCTCGACCCTTCTTTAGAGGACAAAATAGTTGCAGCCAAAAACATGGAGATTTATCCCAAATGCATGCCGAGAACTACACTTGTAAAATTGACCAACAACTCTCCTTCATGTCCTAGACCAAATCACAAGAAAATATACCAGACTTGTCTTTTTTTTCCATGACGCTAGAGAATCTAAGTTATGGTATTAGAATCTCTGACACAACCAACTGAAATGCCACAAGAAACTACTTTGTACAATGGAATAAATATAACATTGAATCAACTACTACACAAATAGACAACCTTTTACAATTTTTCAACAACCCAACTTCGTTATATTATCAATCTATAATACAATTATCTAGGAATCCTATACTAGGTATCATGGTCCTCATACAATCATTGATATAACAATACAAACTAGGGTTTGGTGTCAACAATATACCATGAACAATATACCAACTAACCTACTAGTTGATGTAGTGGAATTCACAACTCCACTTGGTACATGTACCTTGAACACATATGCTAGTCATTCTACTCCCAATTTGCAACAACACCAATATGCCTCTATCAATGAATCTTGCTCCTTTAGGTCACTAAAAACAACTCTCCAATCTACCCTCTAACAGATGATTAGTCCATCAACGAATCAACGCATAGGGTCTTCTTGTGAGTTGTTCACAACTCTGTTTGTGAACAACTCCTAAGTTGCCCACTTGTTTGTCCTTTGTCCATTGAGAACACAAAACTTTGGGGCTTATTCCCACTATTTCCTTCTTGTGTTTCTCCAATGAAGACAAGCATAGGGCATGGAGGTTGGCCACTATCAC
The DNA here is from genome assembly GCA_000404065.3 of Pinus taeda. NCBI lineage: Eukaryota > Viridiplantae > Streptophyta > Pinopsida > Pinales > Pinaceae > Pinus > Pinus taeda. The sequence goes on from APFE030312388.1 coordinate 79,831, forward strand.
TGTCAAACATCCTTGTTTAACAAATAACTTAGTGTTAAGAAATCTAGGGGTAGCTAGATTAGGTGACTTCTCTTATTTGATAACTTCTTGTGATGTATTTTTACTTAACTTGATTATATTCTTCTTTGACTTGATTATTATTATGGTTTTATGATCAAACAACTACCACACTATGAATATAAAATAGACAAGAGGACACAAAATGTACACTGCAAGCCAGGGCCAAAACCTCTACTCTTGAGAGGAAAGCCCATAAGAATTCTTCTCTTCTTATAGAACTTCAAATGATGAATTCTAAGACTTAAGACCCTTCTCAAAAACCCGTCCAATACCAATTCAAACTTTTCCTTCTTGATCAACTTTTCCAACTACTTTTACCTAGGAGATTCCAATAATTTCAACCCAGCAACTTCCAACAACTTTGACCTTCCAACAACTTCCAAAAACTTCAACCTTCCAGTAACTTCCAACAACTTCAACCTTCCCCAGTAGCTTCTTCAGCAACTTTGACTCTTTTGTAATAGAGTTTCCGTAATCTTCACAAATGTGAGGAGAAGATGGAGAATAAACCCAAAAACTATGTCCTTCTTCCATCTATCCTTCTTCAGTTGCCTTTCTTTTTCCTCTTCTTCTCTTTCATGATGAGGAGTGAGTGAGTATTGAGAGGAGGTTGAGTTATCTCATATATATATGCTTCTTAGGAGGTTGAATTGTTTTCCATGAGGCTGAATTTTTCCTTCTTGTAGGTTGACTTGTTTGACAAGGTTTTGGGGGTTCTTTATGAAATTTTTGACTATACAAAAATTTTCTTTGCAACATAAAACATTCCCAAAGGGGTCTTACATGTATGAAAATGACTCTTTTGAATTCATAATTCTATAACAAACCTAGAAGCAATCAATGGGTGCTTGACCAATAAATAAATTTATTTTGAGAATGAAACCCTTGCCTCAAGAATGACAATAACAAATTTATTTTTTGTTTAATATCAAATACATAAAATCATGAATACAATAAAAATTATGAAGATTGAACCTAGTTACATATTTCAACGCTCCCTCTTAACTAGGGAGGTATTCATAATCCATACATGGTACTTGGATATTCTCATACTGAAGAATTCTCATAATAAGAGTCGGATTGGTAAGCCATCTCATAAGCTATCATATCATCTTATATCAATGCATGCCATTATATCAACCAATGTTGTCAACGTAGCAAGGCCTTGACTAAAAACTCTATCTCTCCACAATATAAGAGTATAATGTGAGCGATACAATGACTAATAGACACTTTTCAACATTGTCTCTCAAGGAACATACCCCATCTAGATCATCATAAGGTATCTCCTTTTAGGACCATTCCTATCTTTGAATAACACATCCTCAAGGAATTTCCTCTTCGACTACTCTTGCTTATTTGATGCCCTACCACATCCTCAAAAAGTATTAGAATCAAACTTAGATGCTTACCCAATCCTCCATTCTTTCTTCATAGCATGAAGATAAGAGTGATTTTTCTATCTCTCCCTTATGGACTTCACTAAGACTTATAGTTGTTAGTCCTAGTCTAGTGCATGCCATATGAAGTAGAGATCCATATCTGTCACTCCCTCTTAACTAGGGAGGATTTAATCATTCCTATAAAAGGAATATACCCAATCTCTCTTCTTAAGAAGGGACTTTACCAAGCTCCTTCTCAACTATGGACTTGTTTCCAACAACAACTATCTTCTCTATGGTGGAGGTCATGATACTATCAGCTACTTGTAGGTCTCTTCTTTTTGTGTCATGTCATGAACTTCATCTTCTTCATCATGGAGCCTTATTCATCATCACTTTATTGCCGAGAATTTATCATCTTCAACATCACTTTATCGTAGGTAATTTACCATCTTCTCCATCACTTTCCCTTCAATGAACCATAGTGTTGAACCAATAGTCATGTCATCCTTCTCTTCATTGGAAATTGATCTTCTAGTCCACATCTAGATTTTATTCACACAACTACCTCTTCCAAGTCATGTTTCTTTCAGGATTTTCCATCCAATCACATGAGTTTTAGTTGTAGGTGACTTCTATAACCTTATTTCGATAGCCCTGTAACAACCAAATGGAATGGTTTTAAAAATCAAAATGGACTTCAAGTCAAATCTATCGTTTTATGATGGCCTTTTGTCATGACATCAACTTCTTGCAACATCAACATCCTGCAAATGCATGAATCCATCTCCAGGACACATATTACTAAGTTGTTCCTTTTTCAACATACCTATCAAAGTCTTCATACCTTCTTTATGGAGATTTCATAGATAACCCTTCTTGTTCTTATAGGTTGATCACTTACCTTATCGTATGTGACTATATATACCTCTTTCACGAATTCTTATTTCAACTTCTCTTCACCTATTGCTTCCACGGGATAGTCTATACATAGTGCATCCATCATAGGAACTATGAATTCCAACCACCTCATATTCTCCATGAGGTCATATCGCATTAATATGTAGAAGAGTACATGCCTTTATGTATCTTTCTAAAGGAATATTTTCTTCTTCTTTTATCATGTTCAAGAGATAGAGCATTCTACCCATTCAATCTGTAACCATATGATGACATGAATTTACTATCTATCAAACATATACATACCTATTCCTTCATGTGGTCATCTAGACTTCCTTCGGGCAACTTCCTTGCTTGAATATGAAAGTACTTCAACCAACTTGTCATGATGCACATATTTGTCATCACATTGTCATCATTTTAACCTATAGATCCCACATAATGTGGAATGTAGACCATCTATGAGACACTTGCTTCTTCTTAAGTAGAGGTGAATATTCTAACAAATATTCCAATGGAGGATCTTAATGACCCTCATTCTGCAAATTCTCCTTTCTAATGATGTTGATGTATGATGATCTCTTTATCTTATATCTTGTTATATTACTTTATTCAACCATATAGATGTTAATTTTTCTTAGGGCTATATTGTTCTTTGCTTTGATAATTTCATTTATTCATTTACACATTAAATTCACCCCATAATATCATAGTGTTATTCATATTTACATCATTATTCAGGAACACATGCAATTATATAGAAAGAACAACATCCTCATCAATGCAGTGAAACATAAAGGAACAATAGAAGAAAATAATTCACACATAGAGACACCAAGATTGGTTGGAGACCAGGGAAAAACCCACTATGGGGAAAATCCTTTCAAATTATTATTATTATTAGATTGTCATTGAATGATTTAGCAAATAGAGAGTACAATGATTCATATCTTCAACCATAAACCTATCTAGCAAAATCAACTAGACAATATCCATGAGATGAACCAAATCATGCCAATAATCCAAAAACCTTGATTTAGGAACTTGTAATCAACTATCACTATCTAAAGTCAACTGTTGAACTCTACAGTTAATGTGCGAAAACTTCAGTGAACTGAAAATGCAACTTTTAGGTTCTAGTCGTATGGTAGAAGAGGTGTGTGAGCGACTGAGAGATTCCAGTCACTCCCTTGAGCCTACAAGTCAGCAACTATAGTCTAAAATTTCCATTGGTAATCCTACGACTCTGACCCAAAACCTTTGAAATCATGTGAGAGATTTGGACCCTATCATATTAGACCTGTGCCAACCAATCTCAACAAACTTAAATCAGACCTATGCGAGGCAAACCAAATTACAGAATAAAAGAATGTCTCATGATGATGTCTAAATGAAGTTGAGGTCACTAGTATTTATAGCCTTCCAAGGGTGTCCAATTTACTTTAGGGATGACCTGATCAAATATGAACATGTGTTCTTATAATTCAAAAATACACTTTCCCTTGTCCAAATTGAGCACTTCAATAGCCAAAATTGGTCATCTTGAAAAGAGGAATCTCATCCTATGGTTGGAATTTTTTGTTGAGCTGCCAAATTAACAATAGATTTCTACTTTGGTTGTCCTTATATGCTTCCAATGGAGATGTCATGAGCTACTTCCTTTCTATCAGGATGACTCATGCAACCATGTAGACTCTCTGTTGCATCTATCCTTCCATGCTTACATGATGAAGTCATCTCTATCTTGCTATAATGCATCCTATCATACTTGTGATGATTTCTATTATCTTCTATAACTAAAAAAAAATAATGTAAGGATATTATATCAATCATATTAGAGATATTTCACTTCCTCCTTTGTATTCTTCTTTTTCAAGCTCTTCTACTTCTTCAGTGATATGGCCTTCATTTCTTTCCTTTCTCTTATTGTTTTCCTTCTTGATTTTGGGACAATTGATTTTAAAGTGCCCATATTCATTACACTCATAGCATTGTATCTTTGACATATCGATCTTCTTCTTTTCTAAGGATCAAAATTTCTAAACTTTCATTTTCTCCTATCCATGGCAGCATATGGTTAAACTTGTTAATTTGATCCAACATTGCTCTTTGGTTTCAACCTAGTTTCTTCAATCTTACATAATGACCAAACTGTTGAGAAATCTAGGAGCAGCTAGATTTGGTGATTTCTCTTACTTTTATAACTTATTTTGATGTTTTTTTACTTAAATCAATTAAATTCTTCTTTCACTTGGTTATAATTAATGTTATTATTATCAAACAACTACCAAACAATATAAAAAATGAGACAAAATGACACAAGATATAGACTATCAATTAGGGCCAAAACCTCTCCTCTTGAGAGGAAAACCCACAAGAACACTTCTCTTGTTATAGAACTTCAAATGAAGAATTCCAAGACCTATGACCCTTAACCAAGACCCCTCCATGACCAAATATTTTATGCAACCAACTCACAAATAGATAGTTCAATGACTTAAAATTTATCCTTTTCGTGGGAGAAACCTCCTTTACATTACATAAATGAACAATTATTTGATGATACAAATGACAATACCTCCTTTTTATATATAGGATTCTAAGGGGTCACAATATAATCAAATATGTATAACAATAATAATGTAAGGGCACAAAAATAACAACAGTGGGCCTCTGTGGGGCACTATAATAACAATATGGAGGCTATATGGGCACAACAATAACAATAAGGAGGCCACACTAGTATTATAGGAACCTAACATGCCCCTCTGCTCCAAAAAAGTGTTTTCCTCTATGCTTAAGTACTTATAGATGCTTCTATATAAAATTCTCATCCTTCCATGTGGAATCTTCAGTGGGTAATTTCTTCCACGTAATGAGATACTCTGAAATCGATCAATTCCGTAGCTATTAGGTTCTTATTTCCATGAATTCTTCTAGCTCAAATATGATTATTATTTCTTTGTCAAGTTCTAGCAACACTGTTTGAACTAGAAGCTTGTCAACATAAAACATGGAAAGCTAGGTGTACTCATGAAGATGCGGACAAATCCAATTTGTATTCCATAGTAGAAATATTTTGCAACACCTTGTAAGGGCCGTAGTACTTGGGTGATAATTTATTATCCTTCTTAGCTTGCTTGAGGGACATTTGTTTGTATGCTTGTAGTCATAAAGATATCTAATCGCCTACTTCAAAACTTGTTTCACTGCGATGTTGATATCCCTATTGTTTCATTCAATTTTGCACTAGAGTGAGGTTATCCTTTAAGAGTTGGAGAACTTGTTGTTGATGCTCGATGTGATCTTCCACTACTTGAACCTTATAATTTTCCTTAAACATGATATGATGGATGGTGGATGATATCCATAATGTGCCATAAATAGGTTCATTTCTTCTATAGTATGGAATAAATTGTTATACCACCATTTTGCTTGAGGTAACTACCTAACCCATTATGTTTTTTTATCAGATACAAATCAATGAAGATATCCTTCCAAAATTTTGTTTGCAATCTCAGTTTTCACATCATATTGAGGATTATAAGATGACCTATGAGCTAATGAGTACCAAGAAAAGAAAATAATTCCATCCAAAAATTTCCAGTGAAAATGGGATCTCTGCCACTTACTATAATCTTTGGGTTTCCATGAAGCTTTTGAATTGTTTCCATAAATGCAATAGCAGTTGTACTAGCTTTAAAAGGATCAGATAATGCAAAAAAGTGTGTATATTTGGTAGGTCTATCAACTACCACCATGATTACACTCTTTCCTTCAAACTTGAGCAAACATGTGATAAAATCCATTAATACCTCCTCCCAACACTAACTTGGAATGGCTAAATGTTATAACAGACCTGGGGTCTTAATTGTCTCAACTTTATTTTGTTGGAAAACCAAACATTCTTCCACAAACTTCTGAATATCATATTTAAGGCCATCCAAAAAAAAAACATTCTTTACCCTGTGGTAAGTTTTCAAAAATCCTGAGTGCCCTACTATAGGAGAAGTGTGCAATTCCAAAAGAATATTTTGTTTCACTTGGGAATTCTTACAAAGATATAAGCAATTTTTGTACCAAAATGAACATTTTTCTTATCTAAATGTATCATATGTACTAGGATCTTGCTACAACTTTTGAATGAGTATCCACACCTCTTAATCATTTTTCCATTCATCCCTTGCTTTGGTTATCCACTCAGGTTGGATAAAAAAACTGGCACAAAGAAATTCTTCCACATCTTCATCCTTCCTTGAGATTGCATCTGCAACAATGTTTTGCTTGTTGGATGGTTGCCATTGTCTAGATGGCCAGTGGCCAAGTGAAGGCATCTGTAATTGTGTGCAAGTGTGTTGGCATTGATGGAAAAAATCATGTTGGGGAGATGTGTTGGGTAGTTTTCATTTCCTAACTATTGGCAGGAGCATTGGCATTAATGTCAACCAGACTAGCTCGGATGCTTGGTGTAGCAAACGTTGGCAGTGATGGCTTAGGAGGAATCTCATGATAACTAAAGGATTCATGTAGAGAATGATCACAGTGGTAGGATTATTAGAGAAGCCATAAACTGATGATTACAATGATGGGTTAAGAGAAACTCCATGGTAGTTGCGGGCTTCATGCAAAGGATCACCTTGATGGTTGTGATTTCAGTTGTCCAGAGATCCAAAGCGAAGAACAATGGCAGAAATTTTGGAGCCATCTTAGAGGTAGCATATGGGTTCAAAGTCTACATAGGACCCTCTCCATTGGAAATTTTTCTGGAATATCATTCCAATAATATGCGAAAGTCCAAAAATGGACTCTTGGATCAAAATTTATGGCTTGCCGATGATCAGGGACTTGAAGTCCTAATAAGGCTGGAATATCGGAGGTCCATGATATATCGGAGATCAGCACATTAACATATCAGCACATCAACGATCAGAGGTCATTATATCAGCACATCAGCAATCGAAGGTCAGTGTATCAACATATTGGAGATTGGCGAACCATCATACCGACATATTGGCGATCAGAGGTCAGCATATCAGGGATATTGGTGATCAGAGAATCAGAACATATGAAAGTGCTAACCTTTTAAAATTTGTGATATTGGTGAAGCGTCGATAGTGTTAAAAGCCTCATGGAACACCGATAAAGGATTAACAAAGGATGTCATTACAAAACCAAAGGTGGGCGAGCCTTTTTCTCTCTCCTCTAGTAGGACACAAGGCCGAATGTGATTGGCTCCGATAAGGACACATGGCAGTGTTTGGTTGTCCCTGATAAGGACACATGGCAACGTCTGATTGGCTTTGATAAGGTACAATGGTAGCTAATGTTAGCATGACATGGAAGTATGGTAGGACACATGGCAGGAATAAACAACCATATTGGGTGGTCTAATGGGCCATAATCAGGTCACACGTGTCACCTCTAAGGAGTCTCCACATGGAAATGATGATGTCATATCGGAGGATTGAAGATGTCGAAACTCTATAATAGATCAAGTATTGAAAAGCTCCGGTATGGGGGTCGTGATATAGGCCTAGCACCACGATCACAAAGACTCAAAGAACCAAAGATGTGGAGCTAGGGCTGAGCATAGAGAGCTATGGGCTATATCAGAAGTGGGAATATCACAACTCCAAAGTTAAATCCCCAATTCAAAATTTTCGTTGAGAGGGGATTCGATATTTGGCTAGCGCATGGTCAAGAAGAACTTAAAGAACTAAGGGTGTTAAGAACTTAACAAAGGATGAATAGCACCTGTCAGGATAAAAAGTTCTCTAACACCTCAAGGCTAAGCGACAGGTCACGACCCTCAGCCCTATGGTGAGAAATGCAGGAAGGGCTAAGTGAAAGGAGCTCATCATATCAGAGGTCGGTAATCAGAATATTAGAATATTGCATCACTGTAAATATTTTGATATGGAATCACTCTGATAAGGAAGTATAGGTCTTTAAAGAGCATATGGGCCGAGAGCTATGAAGTTGAATGTAGGAGCAGAGGAGTTGGTCTCAGGATTAATGGAAATTGCCAAACATCACTGGGTCAATGCAACAAAGACCACAATCTTCAGGAAAGAGTGTTGGGTCTGTCTTGAGATGAGACAAGCCATCACTATGCTCTGATGCACATCTTCAGTGAGTTAAATGGAAGTACGGGACTTATGAAGAAGTTTGCATGTCATCTGATATTTAATTTCTCAACATGAAGCTCCATGCAATTAGACGATGAAGGACCACAAGGTCGATCTCTATTTTTGTCCTATGACCAAACACTAACAGGAGATGCAACAATGATAAGGGAGGCCATGCCTAAGTATAGTTGAGAAGTCATGCCAAAGAACATCCAAGCTATACAAAACCTTGAATAAGCATGGAGAGCCTCAATGATAAGAGATATGTTCACAGAGAGGACTTTGCTTGGTTGGAGTGTGTAGGTTGAAAGAGAATTCATTCTCAGTATGGAGAAATTGTCAATTTCCCATTCTCTTAGTTAATATAGAGGAAAACACCAAGACATACACAAAAATAGAATGGAAGAGCCATGCCAAGGTACACTCACACAGTGCAAATGCAGGACAGAGTGGCAACATCGATCGAGGGGTAGCAGAGGAAGAAAACCCAGGAGCTCAAATGAGTAAAGGGGGGGGGTAGCACCATAGTGGTCAGAGAGCTAAGTGGAAAAAGCTCTATGTGAGTGCATTGTTGTGTAAGGCTGAGAGAGAGACTGATATGCAGAGAAAGGTTGAGAGTTCCTATGCAGAGGTAAGAGACCCCAAGATCTACATTGTTTGAAGAAGGTCGAAGTTGCCTGCACAGTTGTGAGTAAGGTAGAAGTTGCATGTGCACTGACAGTAAGGCCGAATTTTCCTTTTTGTTATGTGTGTTATGTGTAAGGTGTAATTTTCCTGTGAATTGTGAGTAAAGGCAGAAGTTGTCTGTATTGCGAGAAAGGTCAAAGGTGCCTGTGCAGAGAAAGTAGTTCGAGAGCTAAGTGTGCATTATGGAGAGAAAGAGGTTGAGAGATGATTGTATGTTGGTAAAGAGTAGATAACATAGAGCTATGTGGACTATGATGAGTGATTGTTGTTGATAAAATCAGTGTGTTGCTGGAGAGTGAGCAGAAAGAGCAAAGAACAGAGCTGAGATTAGGTAAAGTGGCTGCCAAATACATAAAAGATTCAATTGCTATTTGAGTGTGGGTTGGAGTCTACATACAGGAAGTTTGTGCTTGAGAAGGCTTTGGGGTTGTTGCCTCCTGTAAGTTGGTGCTTGCATAAATCCAAGGAGTTGCAATTTGGTGCTTGCAACAAATCTGTAAAGTTGGTGCTTCACATGGTGCTTTTAGTAAGTTGGACAGGGATCTACAAAAGGAGGTAGTTGGTCCTTCCTACTAGTGGGTGCTAGCAAACAATCAAAGGGATTTGGTTCTTCCTGTGAGTGATGGCTCACAAAACAGATTGATGTAATAGAGTAGGTTCTCTTATATTACATCAGTAACAACAACAAGATTTGGTGGGTTCTTCCCGAAAGGGTTTCCATGTAAAACCTTGTGTCTCATGTGTATGATGCTCATGGTATGTGCTTGTATGTTGATTTCATATTTCTTCCATATTATATGTTGTTTCTAATTATGTTGATGATTTCCAAGTTTGAATAAGAGAAGTAAATTGGCATAAAGAGTTAAAAATTAGCCTTAATGCTAATTCACCCCCCTCTCAGTATTATCATTGTTTCCAACATTGCTTCCCTTTTTTGTAGATGATTTCAAATTCATAACGCAACATCTTTATGACCCATTTTTGTTTCTCTTCTAAAGATAATATTTGTTAGAAAAAGTATGTAATACTATCATGATTTGTTTTTTCCTTGAAATGTCTTTCCATTAGGTAAGGTTGCCATTACTTTAGTGCATGTAGTATTGCCAACATTTCCTTCTCATAAATACGCTTTTGTAAATGCTTTTCTTTGATTGGAAAACTTTCAAAAGAAATGGGTCTTCCTTCTTGCATTAAAACAACACCAATTCCATTTCCTAAAGCATCACATTCCACAATAAAAGCTTTTGTGAAGTCTAGTGTAGCTAAGACCAGTTCTTGGAACATTGCCTCTTTAAGATGTTCCAAGGCCTTAGTTTCTTCTGGAGTCCAAGAAAATTCATATTTCTTCAGTAATGATGTCATAGGTTCCACTACTCCCCCATAATTCTTAACAGAGTTGAGATAATACCCTGTCAACCTAAGACATCCTCAAAGATGCTTTATGGTTGTGGAGATTTTCCATTCCTTATTGGATTTAATTTTGTTAGGGTCTACCTTAAAACCCTCATGAGATACAACATGACCCAAATATTCCAATTCTTATAAACCAAAGAAACATTTCGAGGGTTTTGCATATAATTTTTTCTCCTCCAATAGTTTGAGCACCATGTCAACATGTTGAACATGACCCTTGCAAGGTTTGTTGTAGATTAGTATATCATCAAAAAATAATAACACAAATTTTCTAAGGAAGGGTTTGAAAATGGAATTCATCAAACCTTGAAATGTGGAAGGTGCATTCGTAGGGCCAAAAGGCATGACAAAAAATTCATAATGACCCTCGTGAGTTCTAAATGTTGTTTTCAAAATGTCCTTAGTCTTCATTCTAATTTGATGATATACTGAACGAAGATCCAACTTGGTGAAGTAAATTTCTCCATGTAATTCCTCCAACAATTCATCAATGAAAAGAATGGGAAATTTATCTTTAATAGTTATCTTGTTGAGCTCCCTATAATTTGGACACATACGCCATGATCCATCATTCTTGTGCACCAATACTACTTGAGCAAAGAAAGATCTTTGACTAGGTTGAATTATACCATCCTCTAGCATTTTTGCAATCATGCATTCAATTTCACTCTTTCAGACATAAGGATATCTGTAAGGCCGGATGTTTGGAGGAACAGTTCCTGGAATCAAATGAATACAATGATCACGATCATGAATAGGTGGTATGTCTTTAGGAGTCTCAAGTACCTTGGAATTATTATCCAATAATTTTTGGAGATCTGGAGCAATAGACTATTTCGATGTTTGAACCTCTAGTGAGCATAATTGTGGAATTGCGCCTCATTGTTCTTTCTTTAGAAGATTTGGCATGCCATTATCGTTGATTATGTTTCTTGGTTTCCTGTGATACCCCTTAATTCAACTTCCTTTCCTTTCCAAAAAAATTTCAAGAAAAGTTCTTGAAAATTAAAATATCTCGCCCCCAAAGATTGTAACCATTGACTCCTGGTACAACATCAGCACCATCCATTGGAATGGAAAGCATTGGAATATTCAATACATATTCCCCGATGGTTAGATTTATATTATGGAACTTTCCATAGCAATTTATAGTTCTTCCATTTGCAACCATTTACTTAACACTCTAGTGTTGGATGTAGGAGACAATTCAATTCCTTGGCTATCCTACATTGAATAAAATTATGGGTACTACCTGAATCAAGCAAAACTATTACCTTTTTCTTTTTGATATATCCTTATATCTTGAGAGTTTGAAGAGTGGTAATTCCTGCCAATGAATTACAAGATATGGTCAAATTCATTTCTTCTTTCTTTGGGGTTGGTTTCTGGTGTATATCTCCCTCTTTTGATGTTTCTTGTTCTTTTTCTTCCTCCTCTTCTTAATCTATGTCAAATAATTTCTTTTCAAAGAACTTATGACCTTTATTGTATTTTCTATCACAACTATAACAAATCTCTTTTTCTCTTTTTTCCTCAAATTGTTGTGGTGTCAACCTTGTAGGTTTTGGAAAGCTAGGAGCAGCAACACTTCCATCTTTATAGTTAAGATTGGTAGACTTCTTTGTTGCCATAATTTTTCTTTCAAATTTTCTTGCCACCGTGACTGCCTTCTCCAGTGAATCAGATTCCCATAGGTGTACCTCATGTTGGATGTTATCCTTTAAATTCCCAATGAAGACATCAATCATATGCTCCTCTAGATTATCAGTTATCGTGATATTCAATTTTTGGAATTCCTCAATGTACTCCGCCATTGAACTCTTTTGTTGAGATTTATCAATTGGCTAAAGAAGGTGTTTCTCTTTGTATCCTCATAATGTGCTATCATCTCCTTTGTAAATATTAACCAAGTGACAAGTGTTACATGATAACAAAGTCATCAATAACATACAAATTGATTAGGTTCTAAATATAATCATGCATTGTGTACCTTTTGTGTGTGTTGTACATCATGGAGATCAAAATATTGCTCCATCTATAGTATCCATGTTATCAAGTCCTCTCCATCAAACTTCCTTATATCGATCTTTGGAATTTGGTGGGTTTTAAACCAAACATTAGAGTCTCTAAAATCAAGATTAACATTCCTTTTGTTCTCATCATGAGTTTCATGCAATACCTTTTCACCATTAGGAAGCATTTCTTGTAGCAACTTTTGTAAAACCTTCCTTCATACCTTCTATGTTTTCTTTTAAACCATTCATGTCACCTTTTATACCATCCATGTGCCCTTTTATTTAATCTTTGGTTTCTCTTTATGAGAGTGAAATTGCACTTGGTCCCATAATTTTGATATACCGTGCTGCAGTTCTCCCTCTTCATGTGTCATAGTAGAGCTTTCTGAGGGCTTAATGGGTGTAGAATTATTTTGTTTGGGGAGGATTTTAAAACCCAATACTGATATATATGCTTCAATATGCCCTTGGAATCACCTCAAACTGATTTTTCAAACAAAATTTATGAAATTTTTAAGACAAATACACATTTTTCTTGTTTTTAGGAGCTCGAGCTTGAAATGGTTGTAACTTTGTAATTCCAAATCTCCAAGGTTTGAAATTGCTTCCTGTGGTAGCCCTCTAAGTCTTCTTTCCAATGCCACAAGTTAGACCAAAATTGAATTCTTCAAGATAATTTTATGCACAATCTCCCACAATGTCTTGATTATGGACTCGTTCAGTAGAGCGAACTTGTAAGGAATGCCATGTGTCATTGTTTCAGCCTTCGACCCAGAAAATGATATACAAAAAACTATAGTTCATGCCCTTTCAGTCACTTTTTACGAAATTCAATCTGATGTGCATAGAGAAAGTTATGACAATTTTCCCTAGGTCACTTGTTTGAGATTGAATTTTGGAGCCTGCAAAAACCCTAACTTCCTCGGATCATGTCTCTGAAAGTATAGAAAACCAAGATTTGAAATTCGTACACAAAGTTCACCAATATTTATTTTCCACGTGGTTGCATTTTCAACTTTTGAAACCTCGTATGAATAAAGTTATAGTGAAAATTCCAAGATGAACTGTTTGAAGAAGCGAAACCTTAGAATCCAAAGCTCTAATACCAAATGTTATGCAACCAACTCACAAATAGATGGATCAACAACTTAAAAATTATCCCCTTCTGGATGGAAACCTCTTTTACATTATATAAATGAACAATTCTTTGATGATACAAATGACAAGACCTTCTTTGTATATATAAGAGTCTAAAGGCTCACAATATAATCCGAGCTTACATAACAATAATAATGTAAGGGCACAACAAGAAAAATAATGGGCCTCTATGGAGCACAATAATAACAATATGGGGGCTACATGGGGACAGTAATAATAATAAGGGGGCTACACTAACAGTAACAATAAGGGGGATACACTAGTATTGTAGGGACCTAAGAAAGCCAAGTCACTTCTTTGATCCGTTTTTCTTCCACAAAGTCAACATTGGTCAAATCTACTACAATAGTTCAGATTTCAGCTTCTCCTCAAAATTTCGGAAAATTTCTTCAGGACTGTCTTTGAAATTCATTGTAGAAACCCTAGTTGGCATGTGTGAGACAAATATGGTGTTTTTCTTCTCGCTTCTCCTTCGCTTGGACAATGGCTTCTTCTCTAGTAATTCAGCTTGCCAAGATGGTTCCTCTTTCACTTGTTTTCGGTCTTCTATAGTGACTAAAATAATTCGATCTCTGCTGCAACAAATGATGCCTAAACTTTTTTGCACATGTGAGAAATTTTAGCCCTAAAAACAGTCCTTAAAGATTCAGATATTCATTCCTTGAAGTCCTCTCTTTCTTCATTGGCTTTAGGTTTCATTTCCTTCCTTTTATTCAACTTCTTTTTGCTTTATTGATGCCCTTTGAATGAGGTAGAGTGATTCTATTTATAGGCTTCTTTCACTTCCCTAATAGGCCGACTTGTTCCTCTTGGTAGGTTGACTTTTCATCTTTAGAAGGTTGATTTGTAGAACTATGACAAGGTCTTCGAGAGTCTTTGACACTAATTTTGACTTGAGTTCATTTTCTTTACAATATATAACATGCCCAAAAGGGGTCCTCCATATATGAAAATGACTCAATTGACTTGTTGACTCGATGAAAAGCCCCAGAAGCACTCAATGGGTGCTTTACCTATAAATCAAATAACCTTGACCATGAAACCCATGCCTCAAGAATGACAATAATAATTTTATTTTTCTCTTTAGATAAAACACATAAAATCATGATTACATATGTTGTTATGAATACTGAACCTAGTTACACATTTCAATGCTCCCTTTTAACTAGGGAGGTATTCATAATCCAAACGTATTACATGAAATTCTCAAATTGAAGAATTCTCATAAGAAGTGTTGGATTGGTAAGCCACCTCATAAGCTACTTTCTTAGATTATGTTAGAGCATCTCCTCATACCAACCAACATTATCACATAGCAAGGCCTTAACTAATATCTCTATCTCTCCACAAGATCATAGCACAATGTTGGCGAGACCAATAACTGATAGACACTATCATTGTCTCTCAAGGCAGATACTCAAGGTACATACCTCACCTGAGTGTTCAAAGGGTATGTCCTTTTAGGACAATTCCTTTCTTGGAATAACACATCCTCAAGGAATTTCCTCTTTGAATACTCTTTCCTACGGGATGTCCTATCACATCCTCAAAGAGTATCAGAATCAATCTCAAATGCTTACCCAATCCTCCATTATTTATTCATAGCATGAAGACAAGAATGATGTGTCTATGTCTCCCTCTCAACTAGGGAGGATATACTCATTCTTATAAAAGGAATATACTCAAGCTCCCTCTTATCCAAGGACTTGCCCAAGCTCCCTCTTAACTAGGGACTCGTTTCCAACAACAACTTTTTACTCTTTGGTGGAGAACAAGGTATTATCATCTGCTTGTAGGGCTCATCCTTTCGATGTCATGAAATTCATATTCTTCATTATGGAGCCTTCATCTTCTACATATTCTTCGTATGGAATCAACCATCCATCGTTTTCCTTCAACGAACCATAGGGTTGAACCAATAGTCATGTCATATTTCTCTTCATTGAAAAGTGATCTTCTAGTCCACATCTGGCTTTTCTTCATATGGATACCTCTTTCAAGTCATGTTTCTTTGAGGATATTCCATCCAATCTCATGAGTGCTAGTTGTAGGTAACATCTACAACTCTCTTTTGGTATCCCTATAACAACCCAACCAGATGATTATGAAAATCAAAATAAACATCAAACAAAAGTTACCTTTGTTAAGATGGCATTTGTCATGACATACACTTCATGCAACATCAACATCCTACACATGAATGACTCCATCTCCAAGACATTCAATATCAAGGGTCTCCTTATTTTTTGGACTTTATCAAGGTCTTAATACCTTCTCCATGGATATGTCATAGCTAGTATTTCCAGTTATCCAATGTTGATCACTTATATTATCTTACGTGACTCATAGTTGCATCTTTTACAAACTCTTCTTCCTTTCTTCACATATTTCTTTTCTGAGGATATTTCATTACATGTTTCTTTCAACATAAAAACCATGATTGTCAATCAACTCATATTCCATATGAGTTCCTATTATGTTGATTTCATCTTCTCAATATGTAGAAGAGTTCAAGGCACATTGCCTACATGTTTTTCTGCATCTTTCTAATGGAAGAGATCCTTCTTCTTCAATCATACTTATGAGATTGAAAATTCAACCATGATATCTACAACTATATGATGACATGACTTTATACATCACATATATACATCCCTTTTCCTTCTTTTCGTCATCTAGACTTCCTTCTAGCAGCTTCCTTTCTATGCTTGAAGATGAAAGTACTTCAAACAACTTTAACATGTTGAACATGTTTGTCATCATACCTTACCAGTGGATCCCACACAAGGTGTACCATAGACTATCAGCAAGGCACTTTCTTCTTCCAAGAAGAGGTGGACCTTCTAACGAAGATTCTAACGGAGGATCTTGATTATCCTCATCCTACAAATGCTCCTTCTTAATGATCATGATGTATGATGATTTCTTTATCTTCTATTATGCTAGATGACATTCTCCAATCATATAGATTTTTTCTTCAGTTGTCCTAATATGCTTTCAACGGAGATGCCATGAGCTAATTTCTTTCTCTGATGAGTGCTACAACCATGTAGACTCTCTACTTCAACTATACTTCCATGCTTCTATGATGATGTCATCTCCAGCTCTAATGTATATTGTCATTCTTATGATGCTTCCTACCGTGATAGCCATCTTTCACAAAACTAAAAAGAACTAAGTGAAGGAGATTATCTCATTCATAGTATAGATCTTTCACTTCCTCCTTTTTTATTTCTTCTTTTTAGGTTCTTTCACTTCTTCAATGATATGGGCTTCATTTCTTTCCTTTCTCTTCTTGTTTTCCTTCATGAGTTTGGGACAATTCCTTTTAAAGTGCCCATATTCTAATCTAGGTGGATCTTGGTGACCACCTGCCAAGTCCACCTGGACCCCCACCATTGTTTCTCTCAGCATTTTCAGTTTCCTTAATTGTAGCACAGTTTACTATTTTTTGCAGTTTTTCGGGTCCTGAACTTCCAGAGCCGTTTTGAGGCCCTAAATGACATTTTTTGGGAAATTTGGGACCAATGTTGCCTCCCAAAGTGGTAGTACTTGGATAGATATTTCTAACGAACTATTGTACGTGTCAAACGAAGATCGTATGCCAAAGTTACGACCCCGGGAAGTTGATGTACCAATTTACCCAAACGGGGCCCACAGTTTGGCGTTTCATCTTCTACGGTTAGGTTTTGGAATGTTAAGAGTTTTTCGTTGTTTCTCAACAATAAATAGGCCTTCGAGCCTCATTGTAACATAGTTTAGAGGCATGTAGCCACCACATATCTTCTCAGAGATAAGCTACCATCACCCTAGCTGGTTTATCTCCATTATTGTTTGTAAGCATATTTCAATCTCTTACTTTAATGAAATGAAGTATTATTTCCGTTACATATCTATGTGTATGGTTATCTCTATAATTTGTTGCGTTCCTATTTAAGTCTGGATCAGTGGTATCAGAGCGGTCTACTTTTTCTCTATTTTTCTTTGCATGTCCCCAACGAGGTCAGGATATAAGGAGTTGGGGCTTGAACTGGTCGAACCTTTGCAAGACCAACCTCGCAAATCCCGACGGCCTCCCATGGTGGATGAGAAGAAAGACGAGGGGGCAGGAGATCCTATAAAAATCTTGCTCGAAGAAGCCCTCGAGCGACAACAGAATGTGATGATGGACAGCTTTGCCTAGATCCTTCAACGGCTACCCAGAAGTGACGCATCGGCTTCCAGCGGCTACTCTGGAAATGCCACACCCTTTAAGGTACAAGTTAATTTTGAAATCCCCATATTCGAGGGTTAGATAGTCGCAGATGCCGTAGATAAATGGTTAAATCTTCTAGAGGGTTATTTTTCTATTCATGAATTTTCAAGTCGGGAAAAGATTATTTTCGCTCTTCTCAAAGCAGCCCCCCATGTTAAGGACTGGTGGGAAACCTACTGCGAGTAGAAGGATGAAAGTACTGGCTGACTAATTTTAGCCGCACCCACCTGGAATTCATTCCAGGATGTCATCAAGGAGCAGTACTACCCTGTCGAAAGCTATGAGGATGATTACATAAAGTGGACCACATTGTGGCAGGGAAGGCACCAAGATGTGTCAGAGTTCACCTTTATTTTCCATACCCTTCCCACAAAGTTAGGTATCAAGGATTCAGAGAAACATTTGATACTCAAATACCATGGCTACTTGCATAAGTACATCCAGGAAGAAATAGAATTCCTGAACATCTCCTCGCTCAGCACAGCGTATCGATATGCTGTCAAGGTTGAGCAAAAGTTTAAACAAAAGAAGCGAGACTTTGGGTCTGTGAATCCAAAGCAAGGGAAAGGTGCCCCTAAACCACAAAACAAAGGAAAAAGCCAAGGTGGGGTAGCCCAAGACAACCCACCAAAGCTACAAGCAAAGAACAGTGTCACGAAGCCGAAAAAGGACACAGGAAAATGGTGTGAGTTCCATAAGAGCTCCACTCACAACACAAGTGAGTGTCGGGCCAAGCAGTCATTGGTGGCTAAGCTAAAGGTTTCAAAATTAGATGCATGTTCTGACTCTGATTCAAAACCCAACAAGAGGAATGACAAAGGGAAGCAGATCATTGATGCGGATCCCAACGCCACTATTGCTACCACCCAGATCCATAAAAATGAACCTGAAGATCCAGAGGAGGAGGAGCGTCTCTTCCACTCCCAAATGTGGGTAAAGGGCTCCCTGCTACAATTCATTGTCGATAGCAGGAGCCAAAAGAACCTCATTTCAACATAGGTTGCGAAGCGGTTGGGCTTACCGACCACAGCACATCCACAACCGTACACCATTGGGTGGCTTTCACCAAGGACGGGATCTTCGCTTGAGCCAGCAGTGTCGCCTTCCATACAACATCAAGCCCTTCACAGATGACGCATTGTGTGACATTGCTCCCCTTGAATTTTTTGATGTATTATTAGGACAACCATACTTGTGGAAGCGACATGCTGTGTATGAATCAAGGCCCCGTGCTGTTATTATTACATTGGGAAATAATTTGTACAGGATACCAGAGGTAGCACTGCCTACCACCATCTCTTTGATTAATGCAAAACAATGCAGTAAGCTCATTTCCAAAACCGGGAAATTTGTTTTCTTGATGATACGCCCTTAAGGAAAGAAGAAGACAGTGGCCATGGCCTTCAAACAAGGCCCCTCCGCACGACAACTACAAATGGACAAGGTCGTGGAGGAGTACGAGGACATCTTCACCTCCCCCGCAGGGGTTCCTCTGCAATGTCAGGTCAAGCACTCCATCGATCTGACCCCAGGTGCGCCACTACCCAATGGACCAATTTATCGGCGCTCCGTTTTGGAGAACAATGAAATCAAGAGGCAGATTCAGGAGCTCCTACAGAAAGGTCACATCCGTCCGAGTTCATCACCTTGTGGGAGCCCGATCGTGTTGGTACAAAAGAAGGATGGCACTTGGAGACTCTGTATTGACTATTCGGCACTGAACAAGATCACTGTCCATAATAGGCACCCAAACCCGCGGATTGACGACCTCCTAGACCAACTAAAGGGGAAAAATATTTCAGCAAGATTGATTTGAAGTCAGGATATCACTAGGTACCAATTGAACCCTCTGATGTGTGGAAGACTGCCTTCAAAGCCAAGGATGGCCTCTTCGAATGGTTGGTTATGCCTTTCGGATTGACGAATGCTCCTACAACCTTCATGAGGCTAATGGATGACATCTTGCGACCATTCATCAACTCATTTGTAGTGGTATACTTGGATGACATTCTGATCTTCAACCAGAGTTGGGAAGAGCACCTCCACCACATCCGACAGGTCCTCCAACGACTGCGGCAACACAAGCTGTGT
Source organism: Pinus taeda (assembly GCA_000404065.3). NCBI lineage: Eukaryota > Viridiplantae > Streptophyta > Pinopsida > Pinales > Pinaceae > Pinus > Pinus taeda. The sequence continues at coordinate 99,920 of APFE030312388.1, forward strand.
GCTAATTTGGAGAAATGCACTTTTGGCATGACCCAGGTTTAGTATCTGGGATACATTATTGATGAACAGGGGGTGCATGTGGATCCAGCCAAGATCCAAGTCATTCGGGTTTGGCCATCTCCAACCACTCTAACAGAGCTCCGCAACTTTCTAGGTCTTGCCAACTTCTACTGCAGGTTCATGTTGGGGTTTTCTCATATCACTTGGCCCTTGAGTCAAGTCACCAAGGGAGGAGTGAAAGCAAAATTCTTTTTGTATGAATCTCAATAGAAGGCATTTATAGCGTTGAAAGATCGCCTCTGCACAACACCAGTGATCACGTTACCAGATCTACAACAATCATTTGAGGTCGAGACAGATGCCTCTGACAATGCTATTGGGGCAGTTCTTACTCAACATGGGCATCTAGTGGCAAATCATAGTGAAACACTTTCAGAAACAGCCCGGAAGTATCCCACTTATGATAAAGAGATGTATTCCATTGTGCAGGCTTGCCGACAATGGAAGCATTACATTTTGGGGAAGGAAACGGTCATCCACACAAACCACCAACCCCTGCAGTTCATACAGACCCAAGGGAAATTGCAGAATGATCACCACCAAAAGTGGTCTACATACCTGCAACAGTTCCACTTGAATATCAAGTATAAGAAGGGCAGCACTAATAATGCTACAGATTCCCTCAGTCGACCACCGATCATGGCGTTAACCACTGTGCTCAACTCTTGTGGGCACGAGACTTTTGATTGGCCACTTCTCTACAAAAGCAACCTAGAATTTGGCCACACATACCAAACACTCTTGGAGGGTCGGCATGTTCTAGATTTTCACCTCCAGGATGCCCTGTTATGCCACCTAGGTCACCTTTATGTTCCTTCAAGCAAGCGTGCCAAGATGATTTGGGAAGCACATTACAGTCGGGCTGCTACGCATTTCGAGATCGAGAAAACAGTGGCAGTACTGCAAAAGTATTTCTATTGGCCGAATCTTCGACAAGATTTTGGGAATTACATCAGATCATGTACTGTCTGTGCCATTGCCATACCGACCATCAAGAAGCAAGGCCTCTATGCCCCACTGCTACCCCTAGTCGACCTTGGGAATCCATCTCCATGGATTACATGTCAGGCCTTCCTTCCACTAAGCATGGAAATGACTGTGTGTTTTTTCTCATCGGCAGGTTCTCGAAGATGGCCATTATGGCGGCCTGCAAGAAGAATATCACAGCAGAAGCCACTGCTAAACTCTTCCTTGAATGAGTGGGGGTGCACTTTAGGATCCCATAGTCTATCATCTCAGATCGGGATAGTCGGTTCCTCAGTACATTTTGGTCCAGTCTCTAGTCAATGTTGGACACCAAACTCACTAAGTCCACTGCCTTCCATCCTCAAACTGATGGCCAGATAGAGGTTGTCAATAGGATGATTGTGCACAATTTGCGCATGTACAACTCAAAGCATCCATGCACATGTGACGAGAGCCTCCCCTATGTTCAGCACAGCTACAACCGAGCTCTTCACAGCTTGACTGGCCACGACCCTTTCCAAGTGGGCTTAGGATTCCAACCATTATGCCCCATTGATGTGGCCATGCCACTTGCAGCTACTCACATAGATTCGGCTCATGTCCAGTCTAAAACAGACAAGGAAACTAGCTTCATTGAGCACATCCAACATATTCGCCAGCAGGTCCATGACATTTTTGAGAAATCAAATGCCAAGTACAAGCAGCGACATGATCAACATCGGGTGCCACACAAGTTTCAGGTGCACGACAAAGTCTAGTTGCATTTGTAAAAGGAATGCCTTACTGGAGCCTATCGGAAACTGAGACCACTCTGATATGGTCCTTACACCATTACTAAGGTTGTGGGAGACAATGCATTTGAGCTCAACATTCCCCCATTCCTTGGCCTGCACCCAATGTTTAATGTGGATCGCCTTCAGCCATACTTTCCACCATTGCTAGACACATCCGACATTGCAGAACAGCTCACACCCATAGAATTAAATCCAGATTGCATGGAACAAGATGCAACTAATCAGATCATGGACACATAGATCAAGAACACTCACCAATAGAATATCCAACTGTATCGAGTTTTCAAAGAAAGCCAACTCCTTCACTAGGGCAAGTGGCTCACCAGGGACCAAGTTCAACAAAAGTTTCCTCATCTCATGGAGTAACTCAATGCAATGGGGACCATTGCTTCCTAAGGGGGGAGGAATGATCCAGGTGGATTTTGGTGGCCACCTGCCAAGTCCACCTAGAAACCCACCATTGGTTCTCTCAGCATTTTCAGTTTCCTTAATTATAACACAGTTTACTATTTTTAGCAGTTTTTCGGGTCCTGAACTTTCGGAGCCGTTTTGAGGCCCTAAACAATGTTTTTGGAAAATCTGGGGTGACATGGCTCCATGGACCCATGTTGCCTCCTAAATTGGTAGTGCTTGGATAGATCTTTCTAACAAACTATTGTTCGCGTCAAACGAAGATCGTATGACAAAGTTACAACCCCAGGAAGTTGATGTACCAATTTACCCAAACGGGGCCCACAATTTGGCGTTTCATCTTCTAGGGTTAGGTTTTGGAATGTTAAGGGTTTTTTGTTGTTTCTAAACAATAAATAGGCCTTCGAGCCTAATTGTAACATAGTTCAGAGGCATGTAGCCACCACATCTCTTCTCAGAGATAAGCTACCATCGCCCTAGCTGGTTTATTTCCATTACTGTTTGTAAGCATATTTCAGTATTTTACTTTAATGAAATGAAGTATTATTTCCGCTGCATATCTATGTGTATGGTTACCTCTGTAATTTGTTGTGTTCCTGTTTAATTCTGGATCATATTCATTGCATTCATAGAATTTTATATTTGACATATTGATCTTCTTCTTTCTCTGAGGACCAAACTCTCCTTTTCTCTTGGCCATAGCAGCATATGATTGAACTTGTTTGTTTGATCCAGCATCATTCTCTACCTTCAATCTAGTTTCTTCAATATTGTAGTATCTTCCTTCATTCCATAGATACTTGATACAAAGTTAACCCCATTCATCAGGTAGTGCATTGAGCACACGGTGGTCATTTCTTTGTCAGACATTATCTCCCCTAAATCTTGTACTTGGTCTCTTGTTTATGACACCCTCATAAGATATGAGGTTGTCCCTTCTTCCTTTGGTACCTTAATCTTTTATAGATTGGTTCTCAAAGATATAACTTCTCATGCAGTGCTTACAGAGAACAATTCTACCAATTTATCATAGATTTCTTTCAATTTCTCCAATTTTTCTACATAAGCGATCAGGGGATACTTGATTGATTCTATAAGGATTCTTTGAGCCCTTATTTCCCCTTTCATATACTTCGAAAATTCTCTAGTTTCCTCTTGTGATGGTTTGGAGATTAAACCCTTAACATGTTCAATAACTTCATTCTCTATGAGGATCAAATCTATCATCTTCTTCCATGCAAGGAAATTTTATAACCCAACTAGTTTGTTGCTCTCCTTGCATAATGAAGTCATTTTGATATTAGATTCAAGCATAGATATAAAGGTAATTTCTTTTAAAGTGAAGATTCTTCTTTCATGATGATATCTTCAACTTTATGCCTTTCTTGATTTTTATGATGGTTGATGATGTTTGCTTCCTTGAAGATTACAATACTTCTTCTTCTAGAGATGTATTTCTTCAAATATGCTTGATATGTGATCCTTTCTTCAAAGAGGGGGAGATCAGTTTGATTCCCTTTATGATGATGGAAATTCTTCTTCTTGCTTCCTTGGGATGTATAAATATATAATATGGAGATTTCAAGATGCTTCAAATGTGTAGTCCTTCTTTCTTTGAGTGGAGACAGGGTCCTTTTCGAAAGTAGAGTCTTTGAGGTCTTCTTCTTGTTATTGCTTCTATATGGTATGATCCTTGAAATGAGATGGATAGTCCTCTTTGATGATCCTTAAATCCTTTCTTCAATCTACCTTTTCTTGTCTTTCCATCTTAGCTCTGATACCATGTTGAGAAATCTAGGGGCAACTAGATTAGGTGATTTCTCTTACTTTGATAACTCTTTGTGATGTATTTTTACTTAACTTGATTAGCTTTGATTTTCACTTAAATTGATTAGCTTCAATTTTCACTTGATTATAATTAGTGTTCTTATCATCAAACAACTACCAAATAATAAAGAACATTGAGACAAGAGGACTTAATATATAATCTATCAGCGAGGGCCAAAACATCTCCTAATAAGAGGAAAAACGAGAAGAACTCTTCTCATATAGAACCTCAAATGATGAATTTAAGATCTATGAAACTTGACCAAGACCCCTTCAAGACCAAGTCAAGTCACTATTTGATCATCTCGTCTTCCACAAAGTAAACATTGGTCAAACTTGCTGTAATACTTCAGATTTTGGTTTCTTAAAATTTCAGCAAGCTACTTCAGATTAAGGTCTTCAACCTTCACTGCAAAAACCCTAGTTGGCACGTGTGAGACAAAGATGGCATTTTTATTCTCTTTTCTCCTTTCCTTGGACAATGGCTTCTTCTCCAGTAATTTGGCTTGCAAGATGGTTCCTCTTTCACTTGTTTTCAGCCTCCTATAGTGACTGCAATAATTTGGTCTCTGTTGCAACAAATGAGCCCAAAACATTTTCACATGTGTGAGGAATTTCAGCCCTAAAAACAGTGCTTAAAGATTCAGGTCCTCCTTCCTTGAAGTATTCTCTTTCTTTGCTGGATTTAGGTTTCTTTTCCTTCCTTTTACCGAACTTTTTGTTGCTTGATCGATGTCCTTTGAATGAGGTCGAGTGCTTCTATTTAAAAGCTTCTTTGAGTGCCCTAATAGGCCAACTTGTTCCTCTTGGTAGGCCAACTTGTCATCTTTAGAATGTTGACATCTTGTAGCATCATAACAAGATCTTAGAGGCTCTTTGACACTAATATTGAATTGAGTACATTTTCTTTAAAATATATAACATGCCCAAAACGGATCTTCCATACATGACAATGGTTGAGTTGACTTGTTGACTCGATGACAAGCCCTAGAAGCACTCAATGAGTGCTTGACCTATAAATCAAATAACTTTGAGCACAAAACCCATGCCTCAAGAAGGAAAATAATAAATTTATTTTTCTCTTTTTACAAAATCCATAAAATCATGATTACATATGTCATTATGAAGACTGAACCCAGTTATACATTTCAACACAATGTTCACTGAATGGAATGGATTTTTTCTTCCCATGGATACTTGATACAAAATTGCCCCATTCATTGAGCACAACAATGGTCATTTATTTATCATACATTATTTCCCCTAGCTCTTGTAGTTGATCTCTTATTTGAGATATCCTCATAAGGTCTAAAGCTACCCCTTCTTCCTTTGACACCTTCATCTTATATAGTTCGGTTCTCAATGATATAAATTCCCCTGCAATGATGACGGAAACAATTTTAACAACTTTCATATATTTCTTTCGATGTCTCCATCTTTGTCTCACACGTGCCCTAGTTGGCACGTGTGAGACAAAGATGGCGTTTTTATTCTCTTTTCTCCTTTCCTTGGACAATGGATTCTTCTCCAGTAATTTGGCTTGCAAGATGGTTCCTCTTTCACTTGTTTTCAGCCTCCTATAGTGACTGCAATAATTTGGTCTCTGTTGCAACAAATGAGCCCAAAAAATTTTCACATGTGTGAGGAATTTCAGCCCTAAAAACAGTGCTTAAAGATTCAGGTCCTCCTTCCTTGAAGTATTCTCCTTCTTTGTTGGATTTAGGTTGCTTTTCCTTCCTTTTACCGAACTTTTTGTTGCTTGATCGATGTCCTTTGAATGAGGTTGAGTGCTTCTATTTAAAAGCTTCTTTGAGTGCCCTAATAGGCCAACTTGTTCCTCTTGGTAGGCCGACTTGTCATCTTTAGAATGCTGACATCTTGTAGCATCATAACAAGGTCTTAGAGGGTCTTTGACACTAATATTGAATTGAGTACATTTTCTTTAAAATATATAACATGCCCAAAACGGATCTTCCATACATGACAATGGTTGAGTTGACTTGTTGACTCAATGACAAGCCCTAGAAGCACTCAATGAGTGCTTGACCTATAAATCAAATAACTTTGAGCACAAAACCCATGCCTCAAGAAGGAAAATAATAATTTTATTTTTCTCTTTGTATAAAATCAATAAAATCATGATTAGATATGTCATTATGAAGACCGAACCCAGTTATACATTTCAGCACAATTTTCACTGAATGGAATGGATTTTTTCTTCCCATGGATACTTGATACAAAATTGCCCCATTCATCAAGTAGGGCATTGAGCACAACAATGGTCATTTATTTATCATACATTATTTCCCCTAGCTCTTGTAGTTGATCCCTTATTTGAGATATCCTCATAAGGTCTAAAGCTACCCCTTCTTCCTTTGACACCTTCATCTTATATAGTTCAGTTCTCAATGATATAAATTCCCCTGCAATGATGACAGAAAACAATTTTAACAACTTTCATATATTTCTTTCGATGTCTCCATATTTGTTGCATATGAGATGAGTGAATCCTTGATTTATTCTATGAGGATTCTTTGAGACATTATCTCTTATTTCATGAATTTTAATAGTGATTGAGATTATTCTTGAGATGGTTTGGATATTGAACCCTTAACATATTCCATAACTTCATTCTCTATGAGGATCAAATCTATCCTTTTCTTCCATGCAAGAAAATTAGATGACCATACTAGTTTGTTTCTTTCCTTGTAGAATGAAGTCATGTTCATAGTAGATTCATACATAAATATAAAGATACTTACTTGTCAAGTGAAGATGCTCCATCATGATGATATCTTCAACTTGATACCCTCGTGATGATGTTGATAATAGAATATGCCTTCTTGACGAAGATTTATTCCTTCAAGTATGCTTGAAATGTGATTCCTTTTTTAATGAGAGGGAGACCACCTTGACTTCTTTGATGATGAAGGAAATGCTTCTTCTTGCTTTCTTTGGATGTAGAAATGTGGAATATGGAGACTTCAAAATTATTCAAAAGTGTAGTCCTTCTTGTTAATTTTTCTTAGAGCTATATTATTCTTTTCTTTGATAATTGCATTTCTTCATTAACACATTACATTCACCCCATATCATCATAACATTATTCAGGTTTACATTATTATTGAGTAGCATATGCAATCATGTAGAAAGAACAATAACATCATCATCAATGCAACAAAACATAAAGGAACAATAGAAGAAAATAATTCACATATAGAGACACCAGGATTGGTCGGAGACGAGGGAAAAACCCACTATGGAGAAAACCCTTTCAAATTCTTCTTCTTGTTAGATTGTCATCAGATGATTTAGCAAAATAGAGTACAATTATCCATATCTTCATCTCTCCAACTATAAAATAAAAAAATACTACAACATCCACGAAATAAACCCAAAAGATCTTATACTCAAAATATTTATTCTGAAGTTTGTACTAAACTATCAGTGACTATTGTCAACTGTCGAACCCTGCGCTCACTAAGCAAAATCTTTGGACAATTGAGATTTCATCTTTTAGTTCCCAGTCACATGGAGAATTCATCCAAGCGACTTTAGCAAAATAATGGCACCCTTAATCCTGGCGAGCAAGCGACTCGAGACTGATCTGATCTATGGAGAGCGAGTGATTGTCTCTGTGAAAACCTTAAACTCCCAGTCGCATGCACAATAAGTTATTCATGTGACTGAAAGGCTCCAGTCACATGCATGAGCCTCTGTGGAAGTGACTATGGTCGAGATACTATGTCTTGTGCCTACGATTGTGGCCCAAAACCTTAGATTTAAAATGTGAGCTTCGGACCCTACAATTTCACCTCAAAGCAAACATATTCCTCCGCGGACGATCCTCAAACTTGTGTGAGACAAAAACAAAGATAGAAGAGTGTCCCATGATTGTGTCCAAATAAGGTAGAGGTTACTTGTATTTACAACCTTCCAAGAGGGTCCACTTTGCTTTAAGGTCGACCTTATCAAATATGGACATGTGGGTTTTTATTCATAAATACACTTTCCTTTATCTGATTTGGATGATCTTTAGGTTGATTTTGGTCCTCTCGAAAGGATAATTTCAATGCAAACATTATCCTCATTAAGTGAGTTGTCTAAAACGGAATTTGACTGCAGTTGCATATTTTTAACTGTAAATTTTTGTAGATGTTCTATGCTAAGAGCAATTTCACTTTTTTCACAGCAATCATACAAGTAGTTAAGCAAAATGCAGATAGAACATATAAGCAGATCTTACAGAAGACAAATCAGAAACAGGAAAAATGTGTGTGTTCGTTTCGGCGGTCAACAGGATGCTTCAACCAGCAAAGTCTCCTTTGGTCAGCCAGCCCAGCATGTGTCACAACAACCCTCCAACCAGTAGATGAGTCAACCCAAGTCAATTCTACAAAAGTCAACGCTGCCCTGAAAAGTCAACGCAGGGGCAGCAAGCTAAAAGTCAACGCAGCAGCAAAACGGTCAACCCTTTGACCTCAATTTTTGTGCCAGGTAGTACGGCCTTCAAAAATCGAACCTTCCACAAATTTTCAGCTTGATTGGACCAAGCGTTGACCAAAGTCAACAGTGGTCAAACTTTCTGTGAAACCCTAGCAGCAGAAAATCGTACTACAGCTCAGCCGTACGGTCTCTCCTCTTTGTCCTTCCCACGTGTGGCTAAAATTCATCCTCCAGGTAGCTCGTACTCTTTAGGATGAGAGAGGAAGATGTGAGTTGTGTTGTGATGAAATTCTCTCCAACTTTTCTTGTATTTATATCCATCAAGGAGGGTGTGTGACACATCTGTTGGGAATGTGAGCCTACATGACAAAACTGGCTGACCTTGCACATATAATTTATTAAGAATAATAAATTCAAAATATAAGTTCTTCTCATTGGATTAAGACTATTTTTATATGGATTTTACACCTCTCAGAAAGAGGAATCCAACAAAAATATTAGCCTCTTAATCTGAGCATCAGAACATGGAGTTTGGACCTAGTTGTCCAAATTTAACATTAACACTGCCTATAAACTAGGGAGAATTCCACCTATCTGACCATCGATCAATATCTCATCACGTCATCATATGTCCCATCTCAAGTATCTCATCATCTCATATCAACACTGATCATCTCGATTCATCTCTTGCTTATTCATGTTTAACTCTTGATTATTCCTGCTCATGTGTTGAACATTCGCGAATCTAAAAGAAAAAGAATTTTAACATCAGTGGGGAGCTCATTCTACCACCTTCTATCCATCGGGCTATTACCTAGAACTCTAAAAGTAGGCAACTACCCAAGAATATCGGTGGGGAGTTGAATCTGTGATTTGTGTCATCATCGAAGAGCATACTATCAAGGAATCATATCTCAACCCAGAACCACATCGGGGAGCTCAATTTCAACCTAGAATCTCATGGGATAGTTATACATCTTCAAACCCATATCGAGCAATAGGATATCCAAACAAGTAGGCGAGAACATCTTAACCCTGGAATCACATCGGGGAGCTCATTCTCAACCCGAAACCATATAGGGGAGAAAATCTCAACCCAATCCTATTGTCTTTTGATCTTCCCATCGATGACTTTAGGGATTCATCTGGTAGAACACCTACATCATAATCGACTTGGGTTATACACCAAAAATACACTCTCAACTCGTTGGCCAAATGGGGAGAGATATTCCCAACAAACCTTTCTTATGGGTATGATGCCAACTGAGGTATACTCTACATAGACCAGATAGGGGAGTAGCATCTACGACCCTATGAAGATAGGGGAGAAGCATCTCTGACCCTATGGGTAACAAATAGGGATGATACCCTATTGTCCAGAGTTCCCTCAACCCCAGGAGCCCTCTATCTCAATTCCACACACTAGGAGCTCAAATAGGGGAGGAAGAGTGCTCAGTGTCCTCGATCAACACTACTCTCATCACACTTATATCTGGTATCAGCTTGATCATTATATTGCAATAGAAGAAACCTCCTATTCATACAGGACATCAAATAAAATATCATATTAAAACATAAACAATCATATATATGTCACAAAAAGGATACCATTTTCATCCTCCCTCTCAAGGAGGTGCCAACTACAAGCCTAATCTTATCTTGTACAGCTGCAGTGTCTCAATATATGAAAGTATATTGGTCCCAACAATATATGGGATTCTCTTCCAATCGAATCTCACTCATTGTCATCACAACGTATCCATGTCATATCCATATCATGCTCAGATAACTCTCTAAGGAGCTTCTTCATCCTACCTCACAGCTAGCCATGCTAGCAACATCATACTCAACCTCAGTTGTGCTACAGTCCTCTCATTCAAGATATCATGGCCAATATCATATTAAATTAGCATCCAAATGTGCTCATCAATAATAATCCCAAACATCATCAGTACATTCACGCAACCACATATTGTAGGATGAATATCTCATATCAAAATTGATCGCCTCATGCAAGTATCTCTAAGGATTCTCTGTGGAAACTCTATCAGAGTGAAGAAGCTCAATCATGAACTCATTCAAGTTCTATGTATATCATATATATAAAAAGGACGTATCTTCAAAACAAAACATCAATGCTTCAATCAAGTATCAGTTTCCATGTCAAGTTCAAAAACATCTCTTCAAAACATCTTGAAATTCAACCAGAGTGTCCAAGGATTTGCATTTCCAATTTCCACTAATTATTTAATAGATTCACAATATAGATTATCTTTTCCCAACTTCAGAAGTCGATTCATCATGTCATGATTCATCATTTGAAGCTTCAAAAGCCATCTCTGTCTTACTTATATTATCAGATGCTCATTACCTGTCAATAGTAGACCATTACTATATAAAACCAAAACTAAAATCAAAGTCAGACCTTGGCTTCACTAGATAATAGTCAATGCGGTCATATCTAGATTGGGGATCTAGCTTCATTCAAATCTTTCTGCAACCATAACACTTTTCCAAACCAATATGCTCAGTCTCACATAAATCAATATTTTTCAATCAAATCAACTAAGTCAACTCATCAAATTTTAGAAGCCAGATCAAAACTAATATCAAAGTCATCAATATCATAGTATCAATTCTTTAAACCAAGTGACAGGTAGGGCTTATATCAAGTCTTGACTTCATCTATTATCATGCCAACTAGTTGTCATCTATCACGCAATATCAATCCAAACTTCATAAAGTCATTATCATGATCATAATACAAGTCACTTATGTTACTAGATGCAAATGCACACACTAAGGATTAGTCATGCAGGTTCCATCATCATACTGAATTACAATTGTCAATACTTCAACCATTGTGCTAGTAACAAGGAGGCCAATACAAAACCATCCATATAAGTCATTGGAAGTCACTAATCTCATATATAATTTTCATCAAGGCAAATCATCACTTGTCAAATCAAATCATTTTTCATCAGGTCAAATCCCAAATTTTCTATCATAGAGAGGTCTACAACCCAAAACATTTTTCAACAACAAGTCAAATTTCTAAGTTACTATCAAGCATCATGTCAAAAATCCAAACACTTATCAGCCAAATCATTTAAAACTCTTGTAGCACAAACTTTAATCATAATGACACATCTATATGCTTATCTCAATCATCTACAAACACAAGTCCTATCTTCATGTTCATATTATAGTAAACATTCAAACTTTCCTTCTCATAGATATTTTTGTTGTCTGCTTCATGTTTGTAGGAATTATATCCTTCAGAAGAACATTTAATTTCATGCATGAAACTTCATTTTTATATATAGCAAGCATAATCGCACCAATAGGCATTCCTCTGAGTGGTTTGGAAATTACACTCTCACTGTTCAAGATGTTATGCGAGTGACTATGGCTTCCCATCTACCAAAGCCTGGCTCAAAACTGACTCAGTGCCTCGGTCACACCCTTGAGCTTGCATCAGTGCATTTGGGAGGCTATAGTCGTACATGTAGGCTTTCTTTCATATGACTAGAGCTTAGAGTGAGATAAAACTATCTAAGCTCAGATTAGGCCTTTGCTACAAATCAACAATGCCATATATTTGTTTGTTCATGCCCATAAATCATATCAGTAAATAATATACATACAATGCAAATGGTAATAGGAGTAAGAATCTTATGGATAGATTATTCCTCTAAATGGGAAACCACTTCAGTCATCTTCATTCATGCCATCAACATGCATAAGCAAATATGTTAGATCATAAAGCCAGACTATATCATATATTCATCATGATCATATCATGTTAGCAGCTACTTCATCATGTCATCATGACATCACTCTTTTATCAAGGGATAAAGTCAGATGATTAGGGCATCTAACAGATGCAACATCATACTTCAAAGATCATGAACATAATGTTACTTCCATCAAGTCAGGGAATTCAATTTTATCATATGCCATATTTACTAATCACAACAAAACATAACCACGGTTAATATAAGATCTAGAATATCAATCTCATAGTTATAATTCTATCATCATGGTTATCATTCTTATCATTATCCATAGGATCAATTCAAGTCATTAAATACCGAAACAAGAGTTTCAACCCTTTTTTTCATACTTGCATCATGCTCATCACAAGATTATCAATAGTATTGTATATATAAATCAATTAACTAACTTTGTATATGAAATCCATCATGTCTTATAATGAAATATGCATGTCAAGAGTCAAGAGTATCATCTACTAGAATCAAGGTTATGGAATCAAGATATCCAAAATGATAGATGTTAGCCAAACATCAAGTATGCCACTATATCAAAGATTAGCATTAAGTAGCCTCATAGAATCAAGAAGTTCATTATGTAGGAAGGTAAGCTACATGTTCAATATTAAGTGTACCATTTCATCATAAGAACCATGAATCCAAATCACTTTCATATGCATGCATGAACCATTGAGAATGAGATATTATCATCATACCTTAGGGCTTGCTAATATTACAGCTGAGACATAATATTGAAACAATTTACCATGCATACCTTGTAGTATTCAAATACCTATGCACCTTTTCATTTGACATAGGCAACTTGTAGCACTTAGTCATGTTTCTCATCAGGTGCCTCTTTACCTTTTCCAACTCTAGTTTTTCTTTTCTACATCTCAAATTATCCTTAAGAAGGATCTTCTTATTACATCTCATCATGGAGGTTAGAAACATCATAATACTTAAATATACATGAAGAAAGTATAAGTAATAATCAAAGTCTAGACAAAATTAAAGACATAAAGGAGCATCATAAGTCAAGAAATACTTATCTTCAATGAGATGTGATCCTCTTCCAACCTTAAAGAGCCATCATTGTCCATTGTCTACATAACAATGTTTCCTTCAATCAATTTTATCAACAACCAAGCCTACTAGAGACTATCCCATCTAAGGCTTCATCAAATATGTCACAAGTGCTTGACCATCTTCACATTGACCATGTTAGATTTCATATCTCAAATCTTTGCCATAAACCAAGGTTTCTCTCAAATCATAAACTTATAATATCCAAATTGCCTAAGGATATATTCAAACCCTAGAATTTTTGTAGGTCTCCTCCATCTTATTCTTGCTTCCATCAATGGGGTCATCATAAGGGTGATCTCCTTGAATTTTGTTCAGCCCAACTCTGATACCATGTTAATTTTTCTTAGGAATATATGGTTCTTTGCTTTGATAATTGCATATCTTCATTAACACATTACATTCATCCTATATCATCATAAAATTATTCAGGTTTAAATCATTATTCAACAACACATGCAATTATGTAGAAAGAAAAATAACATCATCATCAATGCACCAGGACATAAAGGAACAATAGGAAAAAACATTCACACGTAGAGAAACTAGGAGTGGTCGGAGACCAGGGAAAACCCCACTATGGGGAAAACCCTTTCAAATTCTTCTTCTTATTATATTGTCATCAAATGATTCAACAAAAGAGAGTACAATGATCCATATCTTCATCTCTACAACTATAAAATGGAAAACTAATACAAAATCCATGAAATAAACCCAACAAAGCTTATACTCAAAATACTAATTATGAAGTCTATACTAAACTATCACTGGTTGTTGTCAACTGATGAAACCTATGGTCATATAGTGAAATATTCGGAGAACTTAGATTTCCTCTTTTAGTTCCTAGTTGCATGGATTAGGAGTTACCCGAGTGACTTTAGCATCCCAGTTGCACCCTTAAGCCTGACGAGCGAGTGGTTATGGCATGATCTGATTTTTGGAGAGCGAGTGATTTTGTCTGTGAAAACACTAACTCTTAGTGGCATACACAGTGAGTTATTTGTATGACTAAAAGGCTCCAGTCACACACATGAGCCTCTGTGGTAGCGATTGTGGTCAAGATACTTCTATGATGTGCCTGCGCCTGTGGCCCAAAACCCTAGATCAGAAATGTGAGCTTCGAACCCTATGATTCCACCTACCTCAGACCTGTGCGAGCCAAAAACCAAGATAGAAGAGTGTCTCATGATTGTGTCCAAATGAGGTAGATGTCACTTGTATTTATATCCTTCCAAGAGGGTCCACTTTACTTTAAGGTTGACCTGATCAAATACGCACATGTGGATTTTATTCATAAATACATTTTCCATTATTTGATTTGAGTGATCTTTAGGTGAATTTTGGTCCTCTCGAAAAGAGGAATTCAATACAAACATTATCTTCATTAAGTGAGTTGTCCAAAGTGCCATTTTACCGCAATTTCATATTTTTAACACTTTTTCCTTTGAGTGGAGATAGGGTCCTTGACATCTTTTTCTCCTTGTGATGATGTGATGCTTCCGATGAGTACTCCTTAGAGATCTTATGCTCTCCCCTTGTGTGTCTTTCTTCAAATGGATGATCTTCAGGTTGTCTTTCCTTTTTGTTGTCACCTTAGCTCTGGTACCATGTTGAGAAATCTAGGGGCAACTAGTTTAGGTGATTTCTCTTCTTTGATAACTACTTGTGATGTATTTTTACTTAACTTGATTGGATTATTATTTCACTTTATTATTATTATGTTCTTATCATCGAACAACTACCAAACTATGAATATCAAATAGACAATAGGACACAAATTGTATGTTGCAAATCAGGGCCAAAACCTCTCCTCTTGAGAGGAAAACCTAGAAGAATTATTCTCTTCTTATATAACTTCAAATGACGAATTCCAAGACTTAAGACCCCTATCAAAGAACCCTCCAAGACCAAGTCAAACTTCTCCTTCTTGATGAAATTTTCCAACTAGTTTGACCTAGCAATCTCCAACAATTTCAACCTAGCAACTTCGACCTTCCAGTAACTTCCAACAACTTCGACCTTCGAACAACTTCGAATTTCCAGTAACTTCCAACAACTTCAACCTTCCCCAGAAGTTTCCTCTGGAACTTCAACCTCCCAACAGTTTCTTTTGTAACTCTGATTTTGTTGTAGTAAATTTTCCCTAATATTCGTACGTGTGAGGAGAAGATAGAGAATAAACCCAAAAACTTCGTCGTTCTTCCTACAATCCTTATTCTCTTTCCTTTCTTCTGCCCCTTTTTCGCTTGGATGATGAGGAGTGAGTGAGTGTCCAAAGGAGGTCAAGTTCTCTCTTATATATAGGATTCTTAGGCGGTCGAATTTATGTCCCTGAGGCTGACTTGTTCCTTCTTGTTGGAGACGTAAATCCCCGCTACGGATAGAGGCGATCCCTACTAGCCTAGAATGGGTCTAGCAATAATCAAACAATGCTATCACACAAGTTCCTAATTGCAAATAAAAGGTAGGTGATGGAGACCTACTTGAGCTCCAACGCTTTCGTTTGTAGAAGAGATGTCGCCCACATTCCTTTGCCTTGGCCGGTCACAATCCTCCACTATCCTCGTCAACGGACACCTACACACACAAAGAGAACAACACAAACATAAGCGTGAAATCTAATATATGCAATTATACATCAGTTAGGAAGGATATAATTCAACATCAACCATTACAAGCACAACGAGAATGGAACCATAATGATAGTCATCTATTATTAATAATCAACAAAGGAGAATATAACCAGCATCCTGACGTCAAGTCCTCCTTTGGTTGGGTGCTCAGCTACACAAGTCTTGCAAAGCTTGAGGGGATGAGGGACAAGCTCTCTCTCTCTTTAGTGACAAAGTCTCCTTACTTAGGTAAAGCCGTATGGATACAAAGAAGGCTCTTGCAACTCCAATCTCTTGATATCTTCCTTTTAGCACAAGTATTGCCACTAGAGTCAAAACTATTAGAACTAGCTTGCTCAAGCCATGGAGACAAGCTTTTATAGATGAAAAGGAAGGGATAAGATCAATCACAACAATAATGGATTTGGCCCCATCACTTGGAAACTTCTATGGAATGGTGGCTAAATACTTCACATTCAAGGAGATTCGAAGCCAAACCATCCTCACTTAACTTGGATTCAGTTGGTGAATGAGTTGGATAGAACTTTCGGAGGTTGATTAGTTCAAAACTTTGCCCAAAAAGGTTAGCGCGATTGCGACTCTGGGACAGAGTGCTAATGGCGCGCCCCTTTTATAGAATTTTCCCCATTGGCGCGGGCATAACATAGTGGACTAGCGCTAATGTAAAAAGGGTTGTTTTTAAGGGCAAAGAGCAGGAGATGTCTTCAGGGCATATGCAGCTCATGTTCAGAGGTGAATGATGCAAGTGGTTTCAAGTCTTGTCACTTCTCACAAGTCCCGAAATGAGTCCTCCAAGATGCAGGAGAGGGGTAACATGGACAGTGACAAATAGTGATAAATTACTGTGTAACAGATGCCCCCTAAAGCATGAGGCCCGAGAGAGAGAGGGGTGAAGTGCTTTACAAGAACATGCGTGACTGAAAACACTGCCACTGGAGAACCTGCGAAAAGAAGTACAACTGACATCTCAAGTACATGATACATGTGGTATGGGCACAGCCATCCATAACAGAGTATATATAACTGGATCCCAGGCATGGACGCAGCCACCCGACGAGGATCAATAAATGGACTCAGGTATGGTCACAGCCATCCAATAAATGAGTCATGTAATGATTACAATAATCCACAAAATGCAGCCCGGATTTCAATATGCACAAACCGGGGTCTTGCGCTCCAACTCGATCCGAACACAGTACAAGTTCAGGCATGTGAATACAAGAGTCGAAGTCGAACATGCATGAACATCGTCTGATTACTAGTCAATGATGAAAATTGTTAACAGACGCGAGAGGTGCCACCAATAATGATGATGGTCCTCAAGGTACCATAGGTACAATCCACGGCGTGCGAATCAATGAGCCGGTGTCGAACACCCACAGAATCATCTGATTGGAGGCCAATGATGAAAACCTCGCATCAAACACGAAGAACTTGCCATTGATGCATGCAGGCTCCAAGGTACCTGAAGGGAGTCTCTAGGTCACCTTTCTGGATAATGAGCTGAAGTCGATAGGAAGTGATCTTGATCGAAGGTGGGCCATAATGTTTCCCACATCATCGACACAAGACGGAGAGGGACAATATGTTTTGTGCGAGATATCGAAGGGAGGTTGAGTATTCTACAGAGGTCAACTTCTCTTGAACATATCAGCGGCACAACAATGGATTTGGCAGTATTTGATGTCAAATGATCAGGGGTCACGATAACAAAACGATGAGCAGATGAATGGTCAAATAGGATAACCCAAACTGATGGAGGCAAATGTGAAATGAGATGAGATGTCCCCACCCAAACACGAAAGCAGAAAGTGCCATGTTCAAGAGCACATACTGCTTATGATGACGATTATGATTCCTTTATTCCCCCACCATTTCTGGCGAGTACCTCGGTTATTTTTGGATGGCAAGCTTGATGGGTATAGCATATGCTTGATAGGCACAATCGTGACGAAACCCGATTTCATTAAAGTTTTAACGAGTCTGACAAAGGAAAAACTTGGCATCTTTGTTGAGATTGCAACAAGATGATGGAGCTTAGTGAAAAGAGTCGCCTTCACTAAGTGGACCCGCAGGCTATTTTTGGCGCAAGTCTATTTTAAGACTATGTCTATTTTTAGACATATGGATCATGTCTATGGATTGCAGGTTGTTGTTTATGGATGATTGATAAAGTTGGAAAAAATAGATGGACTTCTATTTTTAGACCACAGTGGAGTGACACCATAGCGGAGTGACTGCTCAGTCTAAATATAGAACAGTCAAATATTATTAGCTCATAATAATATTTAGACTATAAACTTTGTCTTATTCTCTTGGAGCACTTCAGATGA